>CAKNWT010295447.1:0-12209 GCA_932066315.1 Andricus coriarius | reverse complement strand
TTATTGATCATGCTAATAGGTAAAATTTAAATTCGGATATTTGTATGCCACGAGGAAATAGTAAGTCAAGAAAAATATCAAGTCAGATTAAAGAGAATTATACTATAAGATGACAAAAACGATTTAAGATGGTCATACCCAATACAAACTTGAGTTTGAACAGCACAGCGTTTTCAAAACATTCTAGAGTATTTACACCTATAGTATTGGAAGATAGAATAGAATATATAGTATAGTATAGTTTACGTGTGGATAATATACTGAAGAGTGGAAGCAAAATCAACATCGAACAGACTGCCATTAGAGGGACTTTTATTAATTTTTGTTTAAAAACTCACAGCTTTCTTCGTCCGACATGTCCCCTGGTCCACAATTATCGATGCCGTTGCAACGTAAAGATTTTGAGATGCAGTATTTGTTTTTACTGCAAAGGAACTGGCCTTCGCAATCAGTATCCGTGATCACTTCGGTCCAAACTGCTCGAAATCCTTGCTGTCCCACAGCTTTCGCTGCCGCTATAAAACTACAGAATATTTTCAGTTAGGTACAAGCCCCAAGAAGAAGTACTTTAATTTCGGGTAATCAAATCAATTGCTTTTCTCAGTGAGAGGAAAAAGAAAACTCTGACCCTCACAGCCCCTCTCGATCTCCTCCCTTCCGACCCTCTCCACAAGCTATATCTCTGTTATATAGATACATTATCATACAGACACCACCACCCCTCTCTATCCTTAAAGCTAGTCTTCCACTTTCCCTCCTACATACCCTTCACCACACAATCTCATCGTCTCTCCCCTCTCTTCTTAACCTTTTTCTATATATCACCCACACCCTCTCTTCACCCCTACTTATTCTATTTCTTCTTTTCTTGCAAGAGTATTGTTGTTGGTCCCCTTCCCGATCACAATCCTATAGCTCTCACCCTTACACCATTCACCTTCTTACCCCTCCATTACCTTTATCTAATATATCCCCTCGCACTTTATCCTCTAATCATTTTCAGCCCTATATTTTCTTTTCCTAATTCTTATAGGAGAATTGTTATTATCCTCCCTACCCTTTCCCTTCTCAACACCGACCTTTAAACCCCTTCCGTCTTTACCAAATACCACATTCCTCTCTTTCTTCTGCCATCCACATTCTTACTACTCTCCTCCATTACCCCCAGGCTACATTCTCCCTCACCTGCTATCCCCTTACCATGTATCTTTTCTACCCCTTTCCTGTAGGAGTTCTGATTGACTCTCCACCACTCCTCCTGTCCAAATTCGCCCTCTCAACCCTCTCTACCTACACCCCAATCCCACCCCTTATACCAACTATCTTAGCATCCACTACCTCTTCACTCTGCTTCTCCCCTGATACAATTACCACATGTAACCCTTTTCTCAGTATCCCTATATCCAATGTCTCTATTCTATGCCCCCCCCCCTTATCTACTCTTCACTTTGCTCTTAGCACCTTTGACACTGTTTGACAGAATTTTTCGTTTTTGTTGGAAACTGGGGTTTTCTAAAGTTCTCACTATTTTCTCTGTGAAGGTCACTCATGAACTATTATACGAAATATATTAGTCGTAACTTTAGTTCTGAAAGAGAGACGGAATGAAAAAGAATAAAATATTTAAAAAATAACCTGAGTCGCATATTGTTGTTTTCCGAAAGATAACTCCAACTTTCCGTAGGACTCTTGACGCCACACAATTCAAGTGGTGGATTTAATATCGAGAACCACATTCGTAGAACTGCTGCAGGACAACCTCGAGCTAGAAAATCATAAATAATAAATTACCAAAAAATATTCTCTAATGGAGAGTAAGAGAAAGTAAGAAAAAATGATTTAAAACTCACTCAGTTGTTCTCCTTCCACAGAAAATAGCTCGAAATTTAAAAGTATTTGGTGGTTTGGTTTCACGCTTATAAACCAATTGCAAGTCTTACTCGCTAAACTTTTTGTAGGGCCATCATAGTTATTTGGAAAGTTAGGACTCGTAATTACACCGAAATCAAGGCTACTGATATTTGTTCCACAATCTATGAAACAAGCAGTAATATCAGATTTGAAAATACTAATACTGGAGGAAATAATCTTGGCAGAGAAACGTTTTCATTATTTACCTAATAAACTCTACCAAAATTTAGTATTTTTTCGGGTACCTTGGTTTATAATATACCAGACGAAAATCGTCAATTATGGTAGAGTAGTTAGTCAAATAAAGTATATAATTCAAAATATCTCTCCATGAACTCTTTTCGAAAGGTCTTACCCCCAAAAATCGATTTGGCATTTTCAAAAATATATCGGGCCTTAAAGCCGCTATACACAAGTTTAGAGTCGGAATGCAGAATGACTTTTAAGCCCAAAGCACCAAGATTAGATTCCACGGGTCCTGGTGCCGTCATGCCGCAATACCTTCCAATCAATTTTTCCGTGCTGTCGCGATACATGTTGTAAATCTCCAACCAGTCGTCTTGACAAAGGTCAAGTCTTTGAAATAGAACCATATTAATTAACTTTTTATTCACATTTTTTCTACATTAGTCAGTACTCAGCCCAAACCTTAATATCAATGGAGTTACTTACCCATAATGACCGACTGTTACGTTTACGTTTTTCGTTCTCACTTTAAAATGGTCAAAGATCAACATGACTTGTTCATTCGGTGTTGCTAAGAAATTATAAGTACAATTTGTGTCGCTTGGATAATTACTAGGATAACGTGGGGAATTAAATTCCCCCTTTTTACGCGAGGAACTGCGGTATGTGAACGTGCAGCTACCATCAGGTGCTGCGGTACCAGGTATCTTGTATTCGGTTTCAAAAGTGTATCTGTAAAGGTAAACGAATTTTATGGCTGCTTTTTTAATTGTAAGATTTTCTCATGACCATGTGAATTTTTGTGGTGGAAGATGTGGGGAAAGAGGAACTATTCTTACTTTGCTTTAAATCCTTTTCCTTGTAATTCTCCACTGCTAAAAACCATAACAAGTCGAGGTCCATCACTAACAACTAAGGGTGGCATAATATCCAATCCACACATTTCGTAGTCAAATTTGTCATAAGAGTCAGTTGCTTCCTGTCCTTTTAAATAGAGCTTTAAATACCCATCTGTACATGCCGAACTACAAAATAGAAAATGAATTATATAATTTATAAGTCAATTAAGTCATATTGAAAAATAATTATAGAAATAAACTAAAAAAGAATGATAACAGGGTCGTAGGTACTTACTCCCCCTTTGCATTGCCCGGAATTGCGAACATAAGAAATTCCAGGCGTACTCGTTCCAGATGCTGGAAATCTTGCATCCCGTATATAAAGTATCGACAAACTACCTTCGAGAGGTAAGGGAAAGGAAAATTAGGGCTGACAACGAACCCTGATGACTCTTTTTTACTTAAAATCTTTTGGTCACACTCGGAGCCTCGAATATGCTGACCTTCATAATTAACTATGAAATCTGAAAAAGCAAATATTTATTTTTGAAATGTGAAATCTTAGATGATACCAAAAAGTCAGGAGAGATAGATACCTAATTTTACAAAGCTCTCTGAAAATTCAAAGATTCCTTTAAATCCTCGGTTCTGCGTGTTTGCCGTCCTTTGAAGTGTAGAGAAGACAACAAATAAATTCGATTCGGAAGAATATAGTACTAAATTTCTCTGTTGTCCGCAGTAGGTCCCTATCACCGCTGAAGTGTTATCCAGTCCATCGTACACTTTTACGTAGTCAAATGGGCAGCTGACAAATATACGTTTACATTTTTTTAATTCACTCCAGGCAGATTCCACACCAGACTCGCACAACCCCAATCATTTTATTTAAATCTATCCTCCGCAATTTCATAACAATCCTTTTCAATATTTTTTGCAATCGATTAATTTCCTTTATTCTTTTTAATTCCAGTCTTTCTATCCATGTCTACCCTCCACCGATCCATGAAATAGAAAAAGATTGTCTTGGATAGGCGGACGACAAAATTGGATAGAAATCCTAGATTTCAAGAGACTGGTTTACGTAGATAATAAGCGGCGAATAGTAAACGATAGGAAACGATTGGTCAGATAGACGGAGGATAAAGATGGATACATTGTTTCTTTTGATTTGAATCTTAAAGATTGAAAAAGTTTCCAATTAATAGAAACTCTATCCACCTACCATTAGACCTTAAGCTCTCGTTTATGTGCGTCTGGTGTGGAATCTACTTCAACTGATTCAAAATATTTCGTTTCAGAAGCTTGTACTTACTGAAGACCACCAAGGAAGAGATCAAAATCACGAAATTCAAGTCGCACTCTTTGACCAGGTTTTCCCATAAACTGATAAGTGCACACGAGTTCTTTTGGATAAGTTCCCGGGTACGTGGGAGATAAAATGTTCCCAGTACGTTTTGTAGTCGAGTTTACTATAAAAGAGCATGGCAGGCCGGGGAGAGGTGTTCCAATTTCATACTCAGCTGCAACCGGATATAGAAAAATCATACTGTTTTTACTATATGCTATATATACATAGGTATTGTAGTAAAATATACTGCACGCAGAAAAAAGAACCTTATATTTTACTGAAAACCAAGTTGAATCTACTGATCTTCCAGGTACATTAGACTATCATTTCTGGTTACCGGTGCCAATTCTCAAGTGGTGCTGACCTGCGGATCAGTAGATTTTACCGATCCAGTCGCTATTCTGCACTGTTCCTCGATGCAGCAATCACGAATTATCATGTCACTGTTACGGATAATATAAACAGATCTAACTTATATTAACTGTATAGACTATAAATCAGAGGGCACTATAAATTGTAAAAAAATATTGCTAAAAAATAATTAACCCTCAAACGGCACACTAGTGCGAATTCACATCGGAAATTTTTTTATTTTGCTGGCTTTTATGCAGGCACAGCTGTAGCGGCTTATCCCCAATCTATTAAATATGGATGTTAAATATGCGTCATATATGCTAGATGTTTATTATATATTCAATATGTTAAATTTTTAATTGAACATTGTAAAAAAACCAATTCGCACTAGTGTGCCGTTTACGCATGGTGGGTTGAAGTGTGCTGTTTGAGGGTTAATAAATAAACACATGGTTAATTCATGGATATATGTCCGGATATACTTATAATTAATCGGTATTTGTAAGTCACATCGTTTATAAGACAATTAAATTTCGCACGCAACGGAGGGGATTCGAACTCATAAACCTAAGCACGCAAGTCGACTATCTTAACTATTACACTATTATACGAGATGCGATATGTAAAATAATCCCGAAATGCATTTGTGACTGAGGTGGCGACCTCGGTAACGACTTCTTAATACGCGCCCATGCCATCGCGCGCACAAGAAAAAAGCTCTCGATCTGTGAATAAGATGTGCCATCCAAAATGGTGTCATTTATTCTAAAGCACCTTCATTGCTAAGTGGTAATATGGAGTAATGTGACGACTGTCACAGAAATGTCAAAAATGTTTTTTAGGTGATGCAATCCATCCGTTGCCGATGGCGTCATGAATTCATCCGGTGGTCTGCGCGGATAGGTTGCATTGTTACGACTTTAAAGGCGATCTAAGCAAGCTAATCAGATTGGTAGCATGTACCGATCTTTCTGTAATGTTCACTGCACCACTATTGTAATCTCGGTTCAGTAGATTTTACATATCTTACCATATTTAATACTAGGGCATAGAGGTTTGATTTACTAAAGGTTTACCGTTAAATTCACATCAACTTCACTGTGACATTTACGAAATGCTAAGTGATTTTGACATTTTCACACCCTCATTAAGAGCAGTTTTTACTATTACGGTTACAAGAAACACTTTACATTTTTTGACAAGTAAATATAACATTTCTTTTTTCTGCGTGTGCAGTGTAACCTGGATTATTGTAAAAAAATGAATCTTACAGGCATTGATGAATGAGTACCAGCCATTGAAGAGAGTGGATAAGGTGACATTTTTGTCTGTGTAAAAGCTGAGCGCAATTCCCTGATACAGAGATACTCGCTTCCGAGGTGGAATAGGACCACAGTATCTTCCACCGAACGGAGTGTCTATCAGCTTACTAGCATTATCCGATCGTACCTCTGTGTATACATCCATGTATTCATGAACACAACTGAAAATATAGGATTTAATGTCTATCACAACCAAACCATGTCATTTAGAATCCACACTGATTCTTTTTCTTAAAGATTCACGAAAAAATTGCTGTTTCACACTCTTCACAAAAACTTATTACCAATCTTTTTGATTTCACAAATCACAACTCCAAAACTCAAAGTCCGACAGAGTATTCGCGTGCAAAGAATACCTTGAACTCTGTACAACTAAATCCATTGCGCTTTGACATGCTAGCTGACATTGTTTCAAAATCGACATTGTTACTTGAATTACTGTTATGAATATATGAATCTCTATATGTAAAACGAAAGTTTGATTTTAGCATAATACATGCTCTTGTGTGTACACAGTGACACGGAAAATAATAACTCTGAAACATCAAGCGTCGAATTAGTTACGCTTTTTGCCAATTCATTTATTGTTTTAGTTCGGCAGCAGTTAAATTAATCGTCGTCGTTATAAGTTGCACGTTAAGAGAAAAATGAAGAGGTGACTTTATGATACTCACGCGGGTATCTCTCCAACAGCAGCTCCACTGCAACACCCCAAGCAGCAAGCACAAAACACACACAAATTCGTATGAACAATAACAATCCTCACGATCACCATGATGCTCTAGAAGCAGCTCTTAATTAACGTTGACACTCATTGCAAGCGCAAGCAATACCATTTTACGCACTGCTATTTTTTAAAGGACACAGTGATCATTTTTAGATCCTACTTTCAGTTCAAATTTTCCTACTGGCACTATACTGCGCCAAAATATTAACAATACTGTCCCTGTACTGGGAAACCCAATAATGATAGCAATGTTCCGTGATGGCTCACTACTAATCAACAACTGATACCAAAGTAGTGTAAGCGGTACTAGGCCAGTACATTTGGGATTTTAGTTTCGCATCAGTTGGACAGTCTTATGCCAGTAGAACATAATTATCATTAGGGGGTTTACCAGGAAGTGGGTGCTACTTTTCTACTTGGTGATTTTTTCTTTAAACAGTGAGTGCCGTCAATTCTCTTTACGATCAATCTTTATAAACTAAGAATTGTATGAAAGTTTAATAGAATTAACAGAATTTAAAAGAATTATTACTCAGAGATGCGCAAGATCATCATATCAGTATAGTGTATTATTGTCTTGTTCTTTATAAATTGCCAGTAATTCAATATCATGTTTTCCTAAAAGAAAACAAGGCAGACAGTTAAACTTGTATTATTTCCTTTGCAATTTCAACTCTGAATTTCAAGTGTTTGTCTCATTGATCAAGATTTTGTTTCAGGACGACTGCATTATGCGTAAAAACATGATTTCAGCTTGTGCGATATACTGCTTTAAACTCTATTATCAATCTTGTCATTCTCATGGGTACCTGTGTCAAACATGCTATACAGAAAGTGGAAAACTCACTCTGGTGGCTTGCCTCGAAGACCAAAAGTATTGAAGACAAGTTCCACTCGTTGATGAGGTCCTGCGAAAAATGTGTAGACACACTGACGGGTCTCACCATCAAGATTTGTCATATTCGGCGCATGAAACGTTCCATTCTGTGGTCCGTCGGGAACGCTTATGAACCTCTGGTCACACTCTGCCAAAAATACAAAAAAAATGTTAATGCTTGATTTTTCATTTCATTTTCATGCGCAGTATATTACAATAGTAAAAGCGAGGTAATGCTAACTATATTCTGGATTGGCCAACAACGGCGCGGTACCAGGTCGTTTTTACTGGCCGATTACTCTCAAAATGTAAAGAAAAATTCAAAATAAAATGCCAGCTACAGTTTGTAACCGATCTGAAACTATTAATTATTCAGACAGAATCTTTTTACTGTCTAAATCAGCAAGACAGTTTAAATTGTTATAAATAGTATTCTAGCAATTTTAAATAATTTGTCTTTCTGATACTGGAATATCAAAATAAAATGTGATTGTAATGAACAAAATGCATAAAAGAGTTTGCAATTTGTGGAATTTTAAAAATATGTTTATTTTACAATATTCAAGAAAAACTGATAAACCAGATGAATATCGCTTTGGAAAAAAGAGCCATAAACTCAAAAAATGCTAAAACTGCAAATTTTGTTAATGTTATGGTTTATAATATTGAGAAATATAATATAATTAATTTTTCTAGTGTTTGAACACCATTCTTATTTGGATTAGATACAGCATAAATTAAGGAATATCCAGAATCATTTAACAATGTTACACTGCTTTTTATATCGATTAAAATCGTGGTTAACAAATTATTTACTTTTTATAAACAATTAATTTGTACTTATTCGGGATTGTATTTTGAACGTTTTTTCAACATTTTGCCCCAGTGTGCTCCGGAAGAAGACAATTCATTTTTGATTTCTTTATATGCGACATTCAAGGAAGTGTTATTTTATTTAAAGAATAACGGTTTCCAAGCTTGTGCTTGGAGTTTCTTCTTATGAATTATTAAGAAACAGGTGTTAGAATATTTTATGCAACACGTCCTGTTGCCAGGAACACACCTTCCATGCCGTATGCCGAATCTTTAAATTTTTTAATTCCGTAATTTCCCTGGAGGGTAATTTTTTACTGCTCCACGGAGAAATATGGATGTTTAAACGTAACATCTAGATCTTCAGGGTTAGCATATTTTATGTTTAACTATAGGGTAGCAATCTAGCTGTTCAAAGTTAGTATCTGTAGATATTAAAAAGTGAGATGTTACTCTGTAACATCCAAAATGTTCAACTGAAATATCCGAAATATTACATGTATGGTTAATGGTTATGTCAAATAACGGCTGTAAATATTTGAGGAATTCACTTATTTCTGAGCATTTAAGGAATTACTTGATAACTTATTTGTGAATTTAAAACTAAACTTGAATGTTGGTGCATGAACGAAAATAGATAAAGGGTATATGAAATGTCGATCAGATGATACATTCAGTCAAGTTGAGGTCATGTTTAATATTTTTAATTCAAAATAAAAAATAAAAACGGGCTATTTATTTTATTTATTTCTATTTTAGGTTACTTAAATTCATATTTCACTATAAATTTACAAACATTTTGTCAAATGGTCAAATGTGTTCGAGTCAATATAACCTCAAACTTAAGAACATTGTTCCGTCGTGTAGACAGACAAAAGTCGTTATCCAATTTTAATTAAGGATAGTTGATTTTGATTCTTTGAAACTGTTCCAGAATTGTAATATTCCAGAATTGCAATATCGAAATTATATAACCGTCATATATAGTCGTGAAATTTCAATGCGCAATGCGCCGGACGATTTTAACATCTGAATGTGTTTCAGTTTAACATAACAATATTTTTACCCCTAACATCTGAAAAAGATAGTAGATGTTTGGCATGAATATCTGTATGTCAGGCAATACAATCTTAACCTGTGAACATCTACATTTAAACATCCATTTTTCTCCGTGTCGGATCGGTTTTCCTTCTGATAAAATATTAGGAAGATAAAATATTCAAAAAAGTTTTTCTTTTTGGAAGGTATTGTTTCTGATAGGATCAACTTTATATAAGAATACATTTTATTCATCTCATCTAACTCAGCAAAGCACTGAGCAAGATCAGCTATATGTGTACCCTGTCTAGTCTATATTAAATTAGGAGTTTGTTCCGATTGTCTGCATAACCCCCGACTTTTTCGGGCGATCCACGACTCCTGTTTCAGGACGAGATCGTATGTACAGTCTGACCCTTGTGCGCTCCCCCCCCCCTCCATTAACAGCGCACTGTTGCCCCTCTAGTCTATTCCTCACTCGGGAAATCCTATATCTATGACAGGCCTGCCCAGAGAGGGGTAATCGACTCATGTTTCAGTTCCACCACCACTTCCCTCTGCCCAGCTAAAGAGGGTTGGGGTGGTGGTTGCTCCCGTGAAATTGAATGAGTAGAGAGCAGTGGAGATGGAAAAATCCCATTTGGTGATTGAGCAGTTTCGACCAAATTTTCCTCTCTCGGGGCAGGCGTGGAATCTATGAAGTAATTCATGCCATGAATTTAATGATAACACAGTCGTTTCAAACACTTGTAGCAGGCAGACAAGTCCATGTGATAGTTCAAGTTTTAACCTTTCACGTAACATAGTTTTTTTTCACTAAAAAAATGTTGCAATTGTGCAAAATGGCTGGTTTTAACGTTTATTTCAAAAATAGTTTTTGCTCATTATTTCCTTTTGAATTAACGTAAGACTCTCAGTGACGGGACCAATTTTTTTAATACGCTAGCTCGTCTTTTAGGAGCTGCTAGTCTTGAGCCTAGAAGAAGCAGAATGTCGATCGAACTAAAAAGTCGGGAAATCATTCTAAAAACAGTTTGTTGATTCAACAAAAACAAAAAGTTTGTACTGCTAGCCTAATTGACATTATAAAAAATTGGAAAGAAAAATTGTTCCTAAGCTATTCATAGTTTCATAAGATACTAAAAGTGTCAACATTTTCCATTTCCATTTCGCCAATTGAGTATGAATTACTTCATGTATATAGGTTTTCCCGAGTAAGGAAAAGACTACAGGGGTAACAAGTCTTTTAATAAATACTTTCAATTAACTTTTAATAAATTCATTTGAATGAAAATAGATTAAATTAAATTATAATGATTAAATTATAGATTAATGATTATCATAATTATACATAATAATTTTTTAGTTACGAAATAGTATATTTCGATACGAGAGGCCAAATGGGTGGTTTGCTCACTACGAGTGTGAAGGTTTTCGAGTTAAAGCATGGTCTTCACACTCGCAGTAACTGATAGCACGGGGGATCCACAAGGGCCGAACCCTGCGCACGATCTCGTCCTGAAGCAGGTGTAAGGAAGAGTCGTGCACTTTTTTTAATGATTTTTTTTAACCATTCACATCTAATATAAAAGCACAAATTAGTAACGCACGTACTTGATGCTTTGGCAGTGGTGAAAGGTCCCGGTGGTGGTGGCAGTGGCGAGATGTCTTGCTGCAGCGGCGGTACTTCAATTATCTCATGGGCTGAATTTGAGGATGGCGATGATTCATACCACGCGAACAAAATCCACCGCCACCGGGAAGACACCACACCATATTAATTTAATATTTTTTCACGCTTCAAATTTTATATAACCATACGAGTACATACACTATTGAAGGGTGGCACTTCAGAACTAGATAACCAACATTGGAATTTTTCAGGAGAGCAAAATAACATTCTATAAAGTCGAAATCACCATTTAAAGATAAAGGAAATATCCACTCCAGAGTAAAAGTGTTATTAAATTGAGGCCAAAAAACTTTGACCAGAAAAAATGATCCAGTTTCACGGAAATGAATTTGGAAGTGGATACTCTCAAAGTGACACTAACCTAAGCTTGGAGCATGCTGGGCTACAGAATGCGATAAAATATGCAATTTTCAGTTTGAATAAAAAATAAAAACTTCCGAGGTATTGAGTTTTTTAATACCGGTGAAAGAAGTTCGGATGTAAAAAAGTTAGCCAATTCGGAGTAAATCGTCGAAGAATGTTGAGTTTCGAATTTCATAGGTTTTGAAAATAGGCTTTCGGTAAAGATTAATGATAAAATTTAAAATTGTTTGAATTCGTATTTGATTTTTAAAGAATTTTCATGAAATAAGCCAATTCTCGGAAAATATAGGTTATCTAGTTATGTACTACCACCCTTCAATTACTTTTGCACAAACAGCAAATCAAAAGCAATTTAAAACTATCTTTCACTACTAATAACAATAACCCTTTAAACAAATGAAGCGTTATTCAGATTTGTTTTCAAATAAAGAAATTATGTTTATACTTGAAATAAAATTCAAATTCTTCTTTAACGTCTAATATTTAACCTTAAAAACGAAATTCTTAGAAATTAAAACAAACTGGTTTCAAGGTCTATAAACTACTAAATTTGGACAAGCACGAAATTCGCTTGGCCAAATTTGCTCGTTTTTGGTTTTTGAAGTTTCATTGTTTTTCTAAGAACTTTGTTATTAGATTCGCTTTCCTTCTAATCTTCTAGCGTACAAAATTTAAATAGTTTTATATTAGAGAAAGCTTACGAAGATTGTCTGTTCTATTCCCAGTATCATCAATTTT
>CAKNWT010295446.1:1273-17159 GCA_932066315.1 Andricus coriarius | reverse complement strand
AATAAAAAGTTTTTATTCCAGACATTTTTTCCGTAGGATGCGTATTTTTTTAGATATTTCGTCGTCTCAAGTTAAAAAAAACATGTATATTCACAGTAAAATCTAAATCACAAGTTTTTTTTTTGTTTACCTTCAGAAGACAACCGCGGATTTCCCCTGCGTAAATAATTCTGAAAAGGAAGGGAACGCAAGTTTAAAAAAAATCGGTAACTGAAGAAGTAATAAAATACATATACTGCATATCATCAATATTGAAAAGTACATCCGGTCCAAAAGTAAGCAAGTGAGCAGAGGCAAGATTTGCCTTTCTGCACATTTCTTTAGCAGTTAAATTAAGCCAATCCATTGGAACTTGTAAAATACCCAAAGTTGTCACAATGTAAATGGAATCACGGACCGATAAAATTCCATCCTTCCAATAGAGTTTTTCACGATCAATCTAAGTATAAAAAATAATATAAATAAAAAAAAATAAATTTCTATATAATAATAATGAAGATAATATATGTAGTTTTTCACTTAATGTATACAAATGAATGTTTTTTATTAAACAAGTTAGTGCAACTAGTTGATCCATCTGAACCTTCCAAAATTTGTTTCCAATAAACAGTACTCCATCCCATCCATGCAAATTGATTTGATCCTCTAGTTCAACCAATTGATCATTTGAACCCAATTCTCCATTCAAAAACCAATGCTCAGGTAAATTCAAAGTTTTTCCTGAAATCTCCATCCTAAAGAATCTGGTACCGTCAGGAAACATCGTCCTTTTTCTATTAGTATTCTGTTCAGTTCTAATCGGCAACCAATAAGATTCATCTGAACAAGCATGCAGTTCCCACAACACTCTGCGTTTCTACTTTCCAACTGGCCTCGATCGTCTGGGAAGGACTATTTTTTTGGGTATTCCTGATTTGACCGTGTCTTTCACAGAAAATTTAGGAACCCGTAAAATGACCTTTTCAGAAATGATTCTAGGACCAACCTTCTGCCTCTGAACCATTCCTTGTTTATCACCATCAATTGGACATCCAGTAGAAGGATCCGCAACAACTAAAGTTTCCACGTCTCCTTCTTCATTATCGGTGGAAAGAGTATCACCAATCTCCTCTAATTCTGTGTACACCTCAGACTCTATATCACTAAAAAGAAACACACAATAGTTACACGTAAATACTTAATTACACATATGCATTTTTGTAAAATCTTGTTAACAACATTTACAAACAAACTTTTACTTATTTTAAAGACATCATTGATCGACTGACTTTACAGAACGCACTATTTTGACTAAACGGACAGAAACCTCTATCCCTCGAAAAAAGGGTAATGAAATATTATAACTACCATTTCTAAAAACTTGGAGGACTCGAAAAAACAGATGAGTAATAAAATATCAATTCCGGGAAGAACCGAGCGCGAAGCATGTCGCCTGTTTTGGGAGCGTAGTTATATCGATAACCTCTCATAGACAAAGTGTAACTCTTAACAACTTCTGGATAGTCAAATAATAAGATTTAAAATAAGGGAATGTGTTAATAAAGGAAATCTATGTAACATCCAAGGATTCAACAAGGAAGAACCATTGATGTAAAACCATTTTCCTATATAGGAGGAGGAGAATTGAAGGTGCGAAATTTCTCTTAAGGAGCATTCTTTTTTTTCAAATAATGCCCTTCTTAAGAAGGGGAATGTAACGTCCTGGAACTTCATTCCTCCAATTCTCAAAATTTTATATTTTATTAACTATGCAGAGGTTGAGTTATGAAAGAGTGTGAATATGTATGTATAAGTGTGAATGAGTGAGTATGATGTAAGAGTATGCATTGCAAGAGAACTCGTGGCCACATGTATCACTTGACCCTACAATAACCTTCTCTCTCGTTTGGGGTACCCCGAATTTCAATTAAAATCGTTTTGATAAGAATTGAACTAGTTCCTGTTTAGACCAGCCAATCCCTCCTTAACTATTTATCTATATCCAATTGACTCTGCTCCCATTTGAGAGATGATTAGAGATCGCCGTATGTCACCCTAAAGGACTGGGTAATACCAAATTATTGATAAAAACCAAGCTGACTGTTGCTCAATTTCTTACAAAATGATAAGAAAACCACGAATGTATACCCCTATGGGTATTAAATCTCCAATAAAAGCGCAATCCCAACAATACTCTCCGATCAGTCCTTACTTCGTAAAGTAACACCAAACGTTCAGTCTTATTGAGCCAGTTTCTTCTTTACTTCGTAAAGTAACACGAAAAGTTCTAGGTCCCGTGGGTGAAGCAGTCTTCTCTCAGTCTATTCTCGTTGGTGACAGCGATAGTCGATTGGTAAGTCCTGTTTATTCCACGTTAAAAACAGATTGTATTAAAATGATGTGTAATTGATGTTGCATTGAATGTTCTTTCGATTTCATGTTCGATGTTGTGAAGCTTATCGATGTCTTATGGATTGATGTTTATGATGATGATTTTTTATTGATTAAAAGAATCTAATTATGCATATTAATTGAAATGACGTTTGAAGTAAAATCGTGATGTTTATTGGAAGTTAAAAGAATGTAATGACGTATATTTATTGAAATAATGTTCAAACATGTCCTTTGAGTGTTCATTCGATTTCATGTGGGACGATTCGAAGCTTATTGATGTTTTATTTTGATTGTTTATGATGATGATGATTTGTATTGAAAGAGTTTGACGTTTTATTGATGTAAAAGGATTTTGATGATCATAAGAATGATGTTCTATTCACAACTTAATATTTATTGGAACATGGTGCTTTTATTGAAGCGAATAATGTTTTGATGCTTACTGCAATTAATGATCATATAAAAGGATTTGATGATGCGGAGCTTATTGGTGTTTGATGTCGATGTCTATGATGTTGATGTTTCCTTTGACTGACGATTAAGTTGAAAAGAGTAAATGTTTGGTGATGTTGTTGGTATCAAAACATTGTTCTATTGGAAACCTTGATGTTCCTTTTTTATTTTTGATGGTCATAGGGAAAAGATTTAATATAATATCGTTGTATTATTGTATGTTGTTCCTTTACGGAGTGTTGATGTATTTTCACTATCAGTTAGGAAATCTTTTAATTGTACCACTATCGAAACCACATAAGGAAGACGGTGATTGAAAACTTTTAAGCGATCAAATGTAATATATAATCAGGACTTTAAATGTTTGTGTTCAACTTCACTGATTTTACATTCATTATTTTGGGAAGATTGTAATCAAAGTATATTTTGATCAGTTAGTTTTAGAACAACTTGTGCACATTTTCTTTTCTTATGAGATAATAAATGTAACTTTTTCCTTAATTTATCTATTCCCAATTCATTTTACCCATCCTTGGATATTTACAAGTGAAACCCTTTAACGAACCCTCAACTGCTCAAGGGTCGTTGACTTGATCGTGTGCTGAAACCCTCAGTACGTGACCTAAACAATATTTAAATTTTTAAATAAATATTAATTTTTCAAATTAATTTTAAATTTTCAAATAAATTTTTAATTTTCAAATAAATTTTCAACTTTTAAATAAATATTTAATTTTCAAATAAATTTTTAATTTTAAATAAATTTTTTAATTTGTAAATTTCAAATAAATTTTATAATTTTCAAATAAATTTTTAATTTTGAAATTCATTTTTAATTTTCAAATAAATTTTTAATTTTCAAAAAATATTAAATTTTTTAATAAATTTTCAGTTTTTAAATAAATGTTCAATTTTTAAATAAATTTTCAAATAAATATTAAATTTTTTAATGAAATTTTAATTTTTAAATAAAATTGCAGATTTTAGTGAATTTGAAGTGGAATTTGAGGTGAGTTGATGGCAGAAGTGTGATTGAGGGTTTTGGTAGTGTGAGATTGTATGTAAAATATGATAGAAGTGAAGAGGTTGGTGATGATTTGTAAGCTTGAGACTGTTTTGTGTAGGCTGGGAGGTTAGGTTGCTTGTCGTGAGGAGCAGGGTGGGGAGAGAAGTGCAGCCAAGTGGCTGTGACAGGGAGGGAAAGATAGAGAGAAGCACGGAAGAAGGTACGGTAGCAAGGTGGGATAGCGCAGTGCAGATATATTTAACGAAAGTTACGTATGGGGTGACAGACAGAGGTCACTGCGAATCGGCTTAATGGATAACGGAAATAGCGATAGCAAAGAAGAAAGGGATTCGACCGAGGAAGTATTCTGTACGCCGAAACTTGAGTCAAAAACGAGATGGCAGTACAGAAAGACTGTAGAACGGGAAAGATTAAGGCCGGCGAGTTTTAGCTCAATAGAGCCATTCGTAAATAGGAAGAGGGATAGGGCGGAGAGAGGAAGTAGTGAAGATAAGGTGGAAGCAGGATCCACCCTAAACAATCTGAAAATGTACAGAAGACCACCGAGAAAAGAACAACAGGGGGGGGGGGGAGAAAGACGAAGAAAAAGTTCAACATAAACGTGAAAAAGAAAGTGTACAGTTAAATGACATCCGTCAGATGATGATGGAAGTAATGGGGATGTATGAAGAAAAGCAGGAGAAAAGGGTAGAGGAAATAAGGAAAGAAATTAGGCCGGAAATGGCAGAGCTGAGGAAAGAAATGAGGAAGTGGGAAGAGTTTAGGGAAAAGTTAGAGAAAAGGATGCAGACGCTGGAGAAAAGACTAGAAAAGAAGGAAAAGCCGAATAAAAAAGTAGAGGAGCTGGAAGTTAGGCTAAAAAAGTAGAAAGCTCAAACCGTGAGCTTAGAGTAGGGGTGCGGGGGAATAAGCAGAAGGAAAGGCTGAGAAAAATAGAACAAAGAATAGGAAAGAAAGAGAGGGAAGATAAAAAAAGAAACATAGTGATAAAGGGTCTAAGATTAGAGGGGAAGGATATGATGGGAGGAGTAGAAGAAGTACTAAAAAGGATTGATGCTAAGGTAGAGATAGAGGAAGTGCGAAGTGTAGGAAGGGAAGAGCGAAGAGGGGAGAGAATGGTACTGGTGAAGCTCAAAAAATGGGAACATAAGAGGGAAGTAATGACAAAGAAGAGGATGTTACCTGGAAAATCGGAGAGAATAGAGGATGATTTGACATGAGTAGAAAGGAATATGCAGTATAAGTTAAGGAAAATAGCGGAAGAGGAAAGAAAAAAGGGAAGAAGAACATGGGCTAAGTATGGGAGAATACAGATAGAAGGTGTATGGTGGAATTGGGACGAGGACAGGGAAGAGTTAGTAAAAAATGAGGTATCGGGAAACTAGGAGAGAAAGGATCGGGAGATAAGGAAATAAAAAATATTAGGAAACAAAAAGAGACGAGAAACGAAAGTAGAGAAGATTGGAGGATATGCTACTCGAATATAGCTGGCCTAGAAAGAAAGGATAGGGAGTTTATGAAAAATTTGGCACAATGGAATGCAGTAGTAATGATGGAGACGTGGCTAGATTATAAGGGATGGGAAAGAGTAAGGCGAATTTTACGAAGAGGTTAAAAATGGCAAGTTCAGAATGCAAAGAGGAAGAATAAAAAAGGCAGAGCAATGGGAGGAATGGTGATGGGAGTAAGGAACGAATGTATAACAGGGAAGGATAAAAAGGAGATAAAAGAATACGAAGAAGGATTGATAGTAGAAGAGAGGTGGAAGATAGTGAGGGTATATGTGAACGGAGATATTCAGGAGAAATCAGAGGAGATGAGAGAACTGATGGAAGAAATTAAGCAAGAGATTAGACTTATAATAGGAAGAGATTTTCATGCGAGAACAGGAGATAGAGGAGGAAGGGAATGGGGTGGAGAGCGAGGAAGGAAATCCAAAGACAAGATACTGAATGGGGAGGGAAAGAAATTGTTGAAGAGTCTAGGGGAGATAAGATGGTTTATCCCAAACGAAAGTATAGAGGGGGATGAGGAAGGGGAATATACACGTTCAGGAGGAAAGAGGGGACAGTAATTGATTATGTGGTAGTGGACGATGAGGCAAGGGAAAAGGTTAAGAAACTAGAGGTAGGGGACTATATAGATTTGGATCACTTTCCCTTAATGGTGAGAGTAGAGGGAGAAATGGGTAATAGCAATCAGGATAAAAAGGAAGCAAAAGTAAAAAGAGCAGGAAGATGGGATTGTTCAATGGAAGGTAAAGATCAGTTTAAAGAAAAAGTCAGGAATATCAAAATAGGGGAAGGAAATGTAAACAAGGAAATGGAAATAGCGATAGAAGAAATAAAACGAGCGTTAGAGTGCACAAGAAAAAAGAGGTTAGTGAAGGATGGGATAGAAGTATATGGGATGAGGAATTCAAACAGAAGAAGAAGGAAGTGAGAAGGGAATTAAGAAAATCGAGAAAAGGAACAAGTAGCGGAGAAGAATATATGAGAAAAAAGAAGGAGTATACTGAGTTTTGCGACCAAAAAAAAGAGGAGAAAAATAAATTGTTTGAAGAGGAAGCGGAGAAGGCTAGGACGGAAGACGAGGTTTGGAAGGTAGTATATCGAGAGAGAAGAAGAAGGAAAAGAGTAAACCAGGATACTGAGGTGGTAGAATGGAAACAATATTTTATGGAATTGCTAGGAGGGGTAGAGAGGAAAGTTAGGAAAGGAGGAAAGGATGGCACGGAATCAGATGAGGAGGAGGACATTACAAGGGAGAAAATAATCAAGGTATTAGGGATGATGAAAGATGGAAAGGCTCCTGGCATAGATGTGATTCCAATTGAAGTCTTGAAATATGGGGGGACAGAATTAGAGGAATGGGCATGGTTGATGTGCAATAGAGTCTGGAGAGGGGAGGGATGGGCAGATTTATGGAAAGAAGGAATAGTGATACCAATAGTGAAGAAAGGCAAAGGGGAGGAGGTTAAGGATTATAGAGGAGTGACACTAATGCCAACATTGTACAAAGTATATGTGACTGTTTCATCGGAGAGGTTAAAGAAAGAAGTTGAGGAAAAAAAGATAGTGCCTCCGAATCAGACAGGGTTTAGAAAAAGGATAAGGGTGATGGCCAACATATATGTTCTGAACAATCTAGTAAATAAGAGGATTAAAAGGGATAAAGGGACAATGATAGCAATGTTCGTGGACTTAAGGCCCTGGAAATCGAGTGTAAAACCCCGTCTGGGATTCTGGGCGAACGGTGAAGCCATTTTGTGTTATTTTTTTTATAAATACTCTGAAGAATATAGAGACTGTCGGTAAAGTTTTAGTTTTTCTGAAAAAATGATATTTTTCATGCAAAAATTAAAAGAAATAGAATGTCCTCGATAGCATCGTTGTGGTATTGTGTTCTACTATTCAGCGAAGCAGGAGCAGGCAAGGCAGTAGAACACACTACCACAACGATGCTATCGACGACAATTTATTTCTTTTAATTTTTGCATGAAAAATATAATTTTTTCGAAAAACTAAAACTTTACCGACAGTCTCTATATTCTTTAGGGTATGTATACCATTTTTTAGATAAAATGGCTTCGCCGTTTGCCCTGAATCCCAGACGGGGTTTTACACTCGATTTCCAGGGCCTTTAATATATTAACATGAGACTTGGAAGAAGAAATGAAGTGGAAAAGGTGGGGAGGAGTTAGGATAGGGATCGAAACGATATATACGCTGGCATACGCGGACGATACAGTGTTGATGGCAGAGGATGAAGAAGGGATGACGGGCTTGATTACTGGATTAGAGAAATACTTAGATGGGAAAAAGTTAAATTTTAACGTAGAAAAACAAAGATAATTTGGTTTAGAAAACGAGGGGGGGAAAAGAAAGAATGGTCGGGGAGATGGAAGGGAATAAAATTAGAAGAAGTTAATGAGTTTAAGTATCTGGGATATACCTTGCAAACAAATGGAGATCATAGAGCTCATATAAGAGAAAGGATGAAAAAACCAGCAGGGGTAATGAAACAGATATGGGGAATAGGACAAAGAAGGTTAAAAAAAATTGGAGAAGGAGAATGTGGTTATTTGGTACGCTGGTATGGCCAGTGTTAGGTTATGGAGCAGAGATATGGGGATGGAAAGAAAGGAAAGACATTGAGAGTTTACAAGAAAGGTATATAAAATGTAGGCTGGGGATAGACTGGAGGACGCCGGGATGTATGGTGAGAGAAGAAGCGCATTGGGAAATATTAAGTACTAGAGCGTGAAAGAGGGCATGGAATTATTTATTTCTATTTCGTTCCCTACTTCCATTCTTTCCAACAGCCTCCTTATCCTTTCCTCGGCCAGAATGTAGTCTATCACTGTTTCCCCTTTTCCTGCAAATGTAATCTCGCCTTCCTCATCCCCATCCGAGTTCCCATTACAAATGAACCATCTTGATTCTCCCAGGATTTCCAACAGAGTCCTACCCTCCGGGTCCACCTGTTTGTGTTTCGATTTTCTCCTGAAAGTCTCACTCTCTTCATGCCATATTTCCCCTTCCTGTTCCCCTGTCCACGCATTCAGATCATCTCCTATCAACACTTATTTTTTATCCTTTTTCGCCACCCATTTCCTAATCGCACTCCATCCTTCTTCTTCTCCCCTTCTCCTGTAAGTGCAAACTATCCTCACCTTTCTTCTTCCTATCTTCACCATTCTCGTCATTACTCCATCTGTTTCCTCAAATCCCATTTCTATTCTCTTTTCTACAGACAATTCATTCCTTACTCCTGACACCATACCTCCGTTCTTTCTTCCCTTCATCTTCTCTTTCTTTGCCTCTTGCATCTACCAAATATAACCCTTGAGTAACTTCCTCTTCACCTTCTTCCAATCCTTCTCGTCTACTCAGGTTTCACTCAACATCAATACACCCCATTTCTTCACCTCTTCTCAGAATCCTTCATCGTTATTCATTAGCCCCGATACGTTCCGAAACGCTACTCTCACTTCTTTCTTCCTTCCTTTCTCGCTTCTTTCGTCTTAAAGTCCGCTCCCTGCTCTTGTGGAAACCCCGTCGCTCCGGTTTCTCCTTTCCTTTCACCCTCTACTCTTTTCATAACCTCCTCCCTTCTATCCCTAGTCTCCGCTTCTTCCCCTCGTCGCCGTGGACCCTCCCTATACACTTCACTCACGTTTTCTTTCTCATCATCCCATATCCACACATCCCCATTTATCCACATCCTGTCTTTCCCTATCCATACCGTGTTCCCTTTCACTCTTTCATTCCATGCTCTCTGTTTCATCATCCACTTTCTTCTTCCATTCCATGTCATATCCTCCTCTATTCTTCCTACCTTCCCCTTTAAAGCTTTCTTTTTTCTCAACATATCAACTTTTTCTTCCTCACTTCTCACTTTCACTATGTATATACGCGATTTACCTTCATTCTTCCTTCCCACTCCATTGACCTCTTCCACGTGCACCTTTGCCCCAATTTCCCCCATCAACTTTGCCACTTCTTCTCTTCCTGATTCACTATCCACTTTCATTCCTCTGATCACTATATTTCTACTTCGTTTCGTGTTTTTTTCTACTTCCATTTTTCTTTCTAACTCTCTCAATCTTGTCCTCATTCTCACATTTTCTTGGCTAACGTTCTCATTCACTTCTTTTATTCTCTCTCCTTCTCTTACCCCGTCATCCCCTTTCTTTATATCCTCAGACTTACATTCTAGCCTTCTCCCTCTTTCTTCTAACTTCTCCATATCACACTTTCTCTCTTTCTCACTAATACTTTGCTTTTTCTCAATATCCTCCAACTGCTTCCAAACGTTATCTTTTTCTTGCCGCCACACCAGCTCCCATTCTTCCCACTTCTCTCTAACTTTCCTCAATTCCTCCCAAACCTCAACCCCTTGCTTTTGCATGCCAATCAGACTTCGGTTCGTTTCCTCTCGAAACCCTTTAATGAGATTTTCCTAGCTCTCTAGATCCACTTTCCCTTCAACTTTATTCCTCTCCGGTGGAGACTTTTTCTTAACTTTTTTCCGCAACTGCTCTTCTCCCTGCTCATTCCCCTCTTCTTCCCTTGATCTTTTACTGTCTTCCGTCTTGTCCCCCTCGTCGGTTTTATCTGTAAACCCTCCCCCCTGTCTCCATTTCTCAAAAAGCTGTCCCAAACCTAAGCTACCAGATCTGGATCTATTAAGCAGATCCCGATTTAATGGCCTACCACGAGTCCTTCTGTCAGCTGTTGCTCCTTCCTTCTCTCCCGACCCCAAGTTCCCTGGCGTAGCAAACTGCAGCTCACCGTCATCGGTACTATCCTCGGCATCACTCTTCTCCCTCCCTGTTCCGCCAACCACCGTGAGATCATCAGCACCGGGGTTGTTTTCTACCTGGTGCTGCCCTCTGCTGGACCCAACTGGGCTCCTCTCAACAAACATGCTACCTTACCGATCTGCTGTCCTCTATCTTCCCTCTCTCTTCTCCGTCCTCGACAACTAACCAACTAACCGCACGTCGCCAAAACCAAAAAAGATAGCACAGAACAAACACGCGTACTTTTAAATGAATTTCAAATTTTTTAATAATTTTTCAATTTTTAAATAAATATTAATGAAATCAAATCAAAATTAAAGCTATCTCTGATTTTAGTCACATAGACGCAGAGTCAATTTCAGAACTTCTGAACGATTTGCGTGAAGAGGCAAGAAAAAAAGGGTTGAATTTCGATGATCCCTCTGCGCTTGAGGATAATGATTATTTATTCTAGACTCACCGGACTAACGGAAAATCAGTTTAATGACTTTGCACAGTATTTTTTAACTGCAGCACGTTCGACAAAAGGTTGTTCTGTGCGTTTTTGCTCAGCATTGTTGTTGATCAAGTTGCGCACAGTTCTTTCCAGTGCAATGTTATTAACTCCTTTTGGCATAGAAAAACGAAGAGTTGGCAGTGGAATTGCGACTTCTGGGACTGTTCTGATGTCATCATTTGTTCCTCATCATCTTGGTAATGGTCAAATATCTCCCGAGTTAGTCACTAAGGACCATACTTCGTCAAACGCAAAAACGGCATGCGCAAATAGAGAAGGTGTATGTATCCTTGTTGCTAATGGTACATACATGTTTATCCAAAAGAGTAGCAATTACTCGTTTCAAACGAAGACTTATTATATACATAAAAAAAGGAATCTGTTCAAGCCCATGATGTTAGTTACGACCACAAGATATATAGTGGATGTTATCGGTCCGTATTTTTCTGATGGGAAGAGCAACGACGCCAGCATACTTGACAGCATTTAAAAAAAAGTCTCAAGAAAACTACCTATCTGGATGTCTGCACACTCTGTTATCGTTGTCGATCGCGGTTTTCCGAACCGTCTGAAGTTCGTAGAAGATCTTGGATTTGCTTAAAAGTGCCTTATTTTCTCCAAAAGTGATCGCAGCACTCTACGACTGAAGCAAATGAATCAAGGCTCGTTACTAAAGTCCGATGCCTGGTTGAAGCAATCCATGGATTGATAAAAAAAGTGGAGAGCTTCCAGCAATGCTTTTCCAAATATTCATATCCCGTACATCGGGGATTACGTCCGAATAATCAGCGCCCTTTGTAATGCTTTTCGACCTCCCGAAATTCATGAAAATCCCGAATTTTTAATATCTCCTGAGTTTTTTTGAAATTTTCAAAAATGATTTTAGGGTTATTCTTTCAACACCCAAGAGACCGGATACTAGAATATTCAATATGTTTCGAAAAAATAGATAAAAATGCAAAACTTTCGTTCTCTTTTTGAAAACGAAATTGGAAGTTATTAATTTTTCCTCAGAAAATTAGACATATTGCAAAAAATAACGTGTAATACACGTAAGCAAAGGCGATTGCTACTCATGTGATTTCAGCATTTGTATTCAGCTCTTCACACTCGTTTACGTCTTCGCGCTCGCGAAAACCTACGCTAACCTCCGAATTGTACTTCGAGCTTCAGACTTGTGCTGCAAGTTTCAAACTCTTCGGCTATCGCCTATTTTGCGCACTTGTATCACAAATACCTATATGTTAACATTTAAAACACGTAGAGTTACACAGAGTCCCACTATAGAGATTCTCGAGATACAGGACAAGGTGGTCCAAGGGGGCGAGAGTGTGCTGGTAGGTCAGCGGAGCAGCTCCACAACAACGCAGGAGTGTATGAAAAAAACGAGCAGTACCCTCGGTGGTTAATCGTGTCGTCTGCTTCAGTTATTTTCAGTCAGTTGCAAAAATGTCGCAGGACATTTGCTTCAGTGTTTAGATTATGCGTAACCAGGCGTGTATTTTTACATTGTTACTTACTTTTTGCTTGTACATATGTATGTATATCCAGGGTGGCCGCAGGACCGGAGCATTGATTAAAATATTGAAAAGTTCTGAAAATTAGGTTTTGACGGAGATTTGCATGAATAAAAACCATGTAGAGAGAAACATTTGCAGAAAAATGCAGGGAAGCTCTGCTTTTTCCTCCAATTCCTCTGCAAACTAGGTCTTACCGAGATTTGCAGGAAAAGGACTTAGAAGAAATTTATGGAGAGCAACTGCTTGCAGAAAGAAGCAGACAAAGTCTGCTTCGTTCTGTTAATTCTCTGCGAATTTGGTGTGACGGAGATTTACAGGAAAAAGTACCATATAGAGAGAAAAATTTGCAGACAAATGCAGGGACACTCTGCTTTTTCTACAATTTCTCTGCAAACTAGGTCTTACCGACATTTGCATCAAAATTTTCATTCGCAATAAGTTAAAATGGAATATTTAAAACTGAAACAATATTTGAACATGTGTAATTTGAAATGAATAAAAGAGTTTAATAATGAGTTTATTCATTGTAAATTATTTTAAAATTTAAAATAGTTTATAAAGTTTCAATCTGACATTTACATTTGTTTAACCACTAAATTCGAGGTCGTTTTCCGGTTTTTCAGGTTTAAAAAAATCCTGCTCATTTCCCGGTCCAGCGGCTACCGCATTTTAAAATTATTAGTCTTAGACTAAAAGTTCAAAATTGAAAAAGTTCGAAAAATTGAATTTTTCCAAAAATTGTCTTCATGATTTTGTGAACATCAAAGCAGATCAAGTTATGTATTTGTTATGAAAAATTGTCCATTCGAATTTTTTCCATACTGTACTTTTTATTCCTGTTAGTATTTATTTTAATCATTGTTATAATATTTTTAATCAACGCATATACAGTGGATTTTTTATCCATCTATTTTTTTTATTTCCTTATAATTTTTGTATGATTTGCTTTGTGTGATCCTTAATTTGAAAAGCAAATATTTCATATTAAACATTTTTTTTCACAAATTCAGAAATAAATCATTTAATTTTTATAATGAAACAATTTGCATTTTTTTCTCAAGATAGGGTAAAAGATACAACATTTTGCATCAAATATTTAGTACTAGGTTGCAATATTTTTTACCACACTTTCAGTAATATTGGGAAAAAAGTGTAAACTATAAAATTTTCTTGGGTTTATATACCGTCAAATATAATCGATTATTTTACAAAACTGTGCTCATTTTGTCTTAATTTCTGCCAAGATCTGAACTGTGAACAAATGAGTCGTAATAATTTCAAATTGTGAAATCTTTTATAATTTTAGTGTTCAAGTATGAGAAATTTTTGAATATTTGAAACCTATTTCTTTTAAGTTCAGACTTTTCATTTTAAGGTATTTTCTTTGCAACCAGAATCATAATATTGTATACTTTTTACTCTAAAATCTTCATATTGTTAAAATAAATCAGCATTTGAGTAATAAAACGTGTTCGCTAATAATATGAGCTTGACCTTAAAAGATGTACCACATCAAAATCACATAATTTATAGGTCATTTAGATCAAAGCCTGTCATTATATCCAACTCTCCCCTAGTTATTATACAACATTTCAGTGACGAATGTCAAAAAAATATCCCGGCTCAAGTAAGAAAATTAAGTATAACTCGGTCCACCAAAAACTTTTGACTCGGCACTCGTCGTTTCTCACAAGCGGTAAGAATTTTCTTGGTTAGTATATAAGGACCGTTTCGACCGATACCCCCAGCGTGCGATTCCCGTTGGTAAAACTGAGGGATTTCTTTTTGCCTGTCAAGACAGCGTTACAGACACCTTAGTTACCGCAAGCGCATAATGAATGTACCTGTAGGCGATATCAACTGCCGAGCGTGCAAGCAAGAGCCAGAAACACTTGGGCACATTCTCAGTAGATGCTCAAAGTATGCAATTATTTTCGAACTGAGCAGGCTGTACCAAGACCACAAAGTCCATCTTGTAGTTCTCATAATCGGCTGTCTTGGAGGCGTGAAAGCTTTATTTCTTAGCCAACTCAACAAGATTCCGCCTTGCCAACGTCAGGGTCATTCCATCGCGAACCGGACGCAAAAGGTTTTTCTTCTGGAATCACTTCATCTGGTCCGTCAACACTGTTCCTCATAACATTCTACGAAGATTGGTAGCTCTAAAAAAGTATCCAGCGGTGAAACCTTCATTTCCAACTGTCCCATCTGCCGCGTAAGGTCAACCGCGGCTAGAGACCTGACTCCAAGGAAAAGTCTTTTACGAAGTCCCTTGCGTATGAAAGGAGCCAGAGTGGACGACGTACAGGTTCCAGTTGCGTCGGGATTGGTTGCTTTAAGAAACCATTATCGTAACTTCCGGAGCCTACAACTTCTCATGCTTTCCGAGGATCGCCGGGTGCCCCTGGAGCCAGCGCTGTGGGCCACAGCATGCGGAACGGTGGTGATGGTGAGCAGCGAGATGATCAGGCAGATCTTACTAACGAAATAGCTGGCCAGCAAGTACATCTGCGACAAACGGTAAACAGTGGAACATCAACTGTTCTACAGATGATGCTTTGGCCAGCGTTAGAAATTTTCAGCCAACCACCTTAACAGGAATACTGTGAAAGTACATCAATTGGGATACCACAATGGAAGAGGAATTGGTTAATCTCTATTATGAATGTGGGAAGTACGAATCCAAAAGCGAAAGGAAATACAACTGTAGGATGAAGTTCGCTGCGAGTTATCCTAACATGCAAGAAGTTTCAGTTAGGAAACTTATTGGGTAGACGAAGAACATCAGGGTAAATTTTTTTATCTCAGAAGACCGAGGAATGGAGATTAAACAGCAGGTTGGTTCGACATAGAAAAACGTCGATAATGAACATCAGTTAAAGGACGCTGCAATACACGATGAAGCAGGGGCAATTGATGTTCTTGCTCAATCTGACGATGATGCAGTCCCACCACATGCTTCAGAGGCAGATGGCCTAGTTCAACCAGAAGTAGAAGCAGAGGAAAGCCGAGAAAAGTGGATAAAGTGTGAGGAGAGAACACCATCGACTCTTCTTACTTAAGTACCCAGAGCTAGCCACAAGAATAAACGAGCAGAATCTAGCAAAACAAAAACGCTCAATATCTGTAAACAGATTGCAATGAAAGAGGAATTGGTGCCTCTCTACTATCAAACTGCGAAGTTTGTAACCACACGCGAAAAAGGATACAATTTTAGAACGAAATTTGCTGCAAAATATCCTCATATAAAGAAAGTTGCACTAAGAGAAACGACGGCAATGAACATCACTTAGAGGAAGCCGCATCACACGATCAAGCAGCGGCAATTGATATTCTCCCTCAACCTGTTGATGATCCAGCACCACCACATGCTTCAAAGGTAAATGGCCTGATTCAACCAGAGGAAAAAGCAGAGGTTCAGCAACCAAGAAGGCGATTAAAATGGAAATACCAAATGAACAGATTATGCGCCATTATTTTTTGGCAGAGAAAATTGGGCAAAGGGTGAGGAGAGAACACCATCGAGTCGTCTTACTTAAGTACTGAGAGCTAGCCACAAGAATAAATGAGCAGAATCTAGCAAAGCAAAAACGCTCAATATCTGTAAACAGATTGCTTTCGGATTTTGAAATAGCTGCTATCAAAATGGAAGTGGAACAGCAACTTCCTGTTGATGAATTTCCTTTGGAAGATGTGGACAACGAAGACCT
>CAKNWT010295443.1:2513-13725 GCA_932066315.1 Andricus coriarius | reverse complement strand
CTCAACCGGCCATTTCCATGCGTTTACATGCCATAGGAAAGATCCAACAAATGGGAAAATGGGTACCCCATGAATTGAACGATAGGCAGATGGAGCGACGCCAAAACACATGTGAAATCTTGCTTGCTAGACACAAAAGAAAGTCGTTTCTGCATCGTGTGGTGACTGGAGACGAAAAGTGGATTTATTTTGAGAATCCGAAACGAAGAAAATCGTGGGTCGATCCCGGACAACCATCAACTTCTTTCTCAAGGCCTAATCGCTTTAGACGCAAGGCGATGCTGTGCGTTTGGTGGGATCAGCAGGGTGTCGTCTACTATGAGCTATTAAAACCTGGTGAAACTGTCGATGCTCACCGCTACCACCAACAACTAATCAAATTGCGTCGTGCTTTGCGTGAAAAAAGGCCGGATTATGAAGAAAGACATGAGAAGCTGATTTTTCTTCACGACAACGCCCCATCGCACACGTCAAAAATGGTCCAAAACTACTTGAAAACACTCAACTGGGAGGTGCTACCTCATCCCGCTTATTCACCAGACCTGGCCCCTTCTGATTACCACCTGTTTTCGTCGATGGGTCACGCGCTCGCTGAACAACACTTCGATTCGTACGAAGACGTCGGAAAATGGCTTGACGAGTGGTTTGCATCGAAAGATAAAGACTTTTTTTGGCACCGTCGGTCCATTTTTGATTATAAAAAGTCATGAGAGATAATTATATGTAATAAAATGAAGGAACTTTTCAACACTGGCCATTTTTTATTTTCCAAAATGTGTTATTTTTGGACCACGATAATTCCACCAAAAAATTTTACGTAATTAATTCGTATATTGAAATAGATGATCAAAAACAAAAGTATTGTACTCAGAATATAATATTGGAATATAATTTTGTATCTGACTGCAGGTTTTCTCCGTCTTTTCCTAGGTAAAAATCCGTTTTATGGACATGGTTTAATTTCATTCTGAAACTAAATTTATATCGACACTTTCAAGTCATAATTTTTTTTGATTTGTTAGCTGAATATTCACAGAAAAACGTATTTTTCAACATTCTTTGCCACGCTTTGAATTTGAAAATTACATTATGTAATAAAACGTAAATGTATAGTAAATAAAATTCTGGAAACAAATTTTCGAGCTGTAAGGGGCGAAAAATATATCCATTTTTTAGTAAGAATATAAAAAATTACGACTTTTGGGCTAATTTTCTTTGCGTTGAAATATTTTGGAAATTTATATTATTTGTTTTGTACATCACGAACCGAGGAAAATGGTCTGATATCAATATAATGCTAAAAAAATCATGCCTAATGGAAATGTCTAAGAAAAAAGCAATTATTTTCAATATCCTATATATATGTGTCAAAAAGTTAAATAACAATTTTTTCTCATAACTCTAACAGATGTGCTGAATGATGATAATAATAATTTTTATTTATTTTTTGATACAGTTAAAAAAATTTCATTTAAAGATGAAGATAATTTCTCAACGTTTTTGCAGTTTTTAACTCGTTAAACATTTTTGAGACGGCATCAGAATCAACCGATACAATTTTTCTAGGGGTTCAACTATATTATTTGACTTATATTTTTTTTAAATAAAAAACGTTCGTACTTTTCACAAAAAGCCTTTTTTTGGACCAAACTAGTGTGCAGTATAAATGCATCTGCTTCAATTCTTCTTGCAGGATTGAGTTCACAGTCTAGAGGTGTAGCACCTGTACATGATTATGAAGTCGTCGGTCCAGGTGTTCGCTATTATGAAAATCTTGAAAATTATCTTGAACCAGTGGGACCTGGAAACGTTCAACTGCACCTGGAAGGAAATTTATACGTTGGTGCAAATATCGGGTTTGAAGGGGAGTATATTGTTCCAGTATTTGATGAGAATGGGTATATGATTGTAGTAAACAGGCAAACCAATGAAAATGAGTTCATGACGCAGCATCCTGGAGTTAGTGCACGACACCATTTTGTGGATCCAGAACGACAGCGGGTACCTAGGGTAGGTCGTGGTCGCGGTCGTGGTCGTGGTCGCGCTCGCGGTCGTCAATAGTTCAAGCCAAAACAAATGATAAAATTATCAAACACAATACCTTAATATTGAGGCTTCCAATGTAGTAGTAATATCACAGAAAAAACTGAAGTTAAATTTTGTTGCATGGAAAATTTTCCGCTGATAAAGTTTACATGCTATTTGGCGAAAGATTATCCTAGGATGGAATAAAAGCTGTCGTCTGCTACGCCCTTGGCAGCAATGGGAAAACGACAAAGCATGAGTGGATTCGAGATATAAATCAGGACAACAGATTTGAAACGACTATTCGCTTACTTCAATATTAATTTGAAAATAATAAGACTTAGAAAATTCAATAGTTAAAATGTGTTGCAGGTACATGTTGGAACGGTTCAAAATTGAATGTATTTCGGTGAAAGTTTAAGCGAGGTTAGGAGAATAATTCTGCAGCTGGGAATCACATCTCTGCTCCAATTTAATTAAGCTAAAAGACGGTAGATAGCGCTGGCGTCCTGATTCTCGTGACTTTTGGAATAAAAATGGAGCGATAATGAGGCGAAAGATTATCCAGGCTAGGTTAAAAATGAAAAATTATCTTCGATTCGTGTAAAGTTTAACCGGCAAGGTTATTTTTTGTTGCGGCGAATCTTTCGCCTGGAATCGATGTAAACTTTATCTTTCGTTTTTTCTGTGATGTAGTTGTCAATTATTGCTATAGCATTTTTATCCGGCTAATTTCCAATATACAGACAAATGAAATGGCCAACTATACAATTATAAACAATTCCTCTTAAGATTGAAATGAAATCTACTTTTTGATCAAACATTTTATGCACCCAAATCGGAACACGAAAAAGTTCACATATCAAGATTAGATTTCCAACTACCTCATTTCCGTCTCATTAGAGACAAAAACAGTAGACTCTCGCAAAGTGCCTTCTCTCGCCAAGTGCCTCTCTCTTCGATTTACCTCTAAATTCAGTAAGCTCCTTGAGCATGGCATGAGGTACACATGCGCGCGACGATATTGAAAAAATCCGCCAATGTGAGACTCTACTCCTCTAGTGATATCACAAAAGAAAAAAGAGGCAAAAAAAGGAGAAAGTGAACTAAAACAAGCCTCTCACTCTTTCCTCATACTTTTTTCGTCGTTTTTATACTGCTAGGGACCACCGTCCAACATGTTTTGTAGCCAATTTAGATTTTCTCATCGGGGATTATTCATAGGAAGACAACACGTTATTTGTCAAATTATTTGTTCTAATTTTCCATCCTTTGGCGAAAATTCATTTCCACTTGTAATACTTTATTATCTAAAACAAAGATGAATTTATCCAACTAATGAACCATCACATACTATGTTATATCTCGAGAGATCTTTTTTTAAATAATAGCTTTGTTAACATCTCTCTTTATAAATATAATGTATTTAACATTCACTTTTAAACTGCTTATCTGTGCATGGCAATCTTTTATAACAAATTTTAAGATCAATTTTCTACAATTATTAGTAGTTTTACCAATTTTCACTTTATTTGTTTTGTTTTTGAAATCAAAACATACTTGGTTATCAATCTCAAAAATCTCTTTAGGAAAAACGCCATGAATTTTCCCTTATTTCAAAAACTCTTCATAGAAAAAAATGTAATCTTTACAGCGGTTCAAGAGTAATGTTTACCTGCAACAAAAATTACCTCCACGTGTTAAGATTTACCGATTACATTAGAAAGTGTCACCATGTCAAAACTATCATATCTTGTTTTGTTTCGATGAGAAAAAAATCAACTTTATCTACTCGAAATTACCCGCAACAAAAATTCACTTTTATTTTTTCTTCGTTTCTGTAAAACAGCCAATCTCGGTTTTTCACTAATTGAATAAAATTCCTTAAAATTTGTTACCCGTCCTCCAAGCACATATATATCACATTTCCCCAATTTCTATAAATATTGATGGAATCCATAAATCCAAAAAGAAACGATTAAGTGCAATACAAAATGAAAAAGGTCAACTTTCTGCGTAGAAACTCCACAAAATAGATTCCAATAGTTTTTTGTATATTTATACATATTATATGAATAAATTAATTTTCACCAAAGAATGGGAAATCAGAACAAATAACTTTTTACATTAATCTTCATTTTTTCATTTTCAGATGATACGTGACTTTTTATTAATAGGAGATTTTATTGCTCATACCGGTAGTCTTCCTATTAATAATCCTTTATAAAGAAGTCTAAATTAGCTTTGAATCAGGTTTTTTCTTAATAGAATAAAAAATAAATTCATTTTTTTCTCGATTTTCACATTGATAATGAGAGCGAACATAACTGAAGTTCAAAATGAGTTTGCAATAATACGAATTAAAACAACATTGAATAACTAGCTTTTTCTGTGTGTAATAATCTGAATAGATTGGTCTATGACATTCGTGTAATATAAGTATGTATTATTTGATATATCGAAATGTCGAAAAACTTCTGAACTTGAATATAAGCGCTCACACAATTTATTTGAATGACAATGGAAATTCGAAACATAGGTCTTGAACGACTTGTTATTCTCATGTCGTCAATTGCTTATCAAATACAAATACCTTAAAACTGTGCGACGAAGTTTAAAACTACGAATGATATAGTGACTGGTATGTATAATATATTGATAAATACAAAAATATGTCACCCCTGTACGTTTTTTCGAACTACAAGAGTTTATCCTGAACATTTCAGTCAGATGCATAAACAATTTTCGATGATTCTTAACTACTACAATTTGTATTCTATATGTTTACCGAAATATTCTAAAAGATAAACATGTAGAATGTAATTTTAAAAACTGTATAATTCTATTAAAACTGGTCAAAAACGTATAAAATGTTCGTTTTTCCTTTTTATCTAATCGTCTCTCAAATCCATGAAAATGATTTTGAAAATCTGTTAAAATCATACGTCTTTCGGCAAGGTATGAGTTTTGTTATTTAGAAGTACTTGGATAGAAAAAGTGGCTTCAATATCAGGTAAAAAGAAATTATGTGTTCATTTTTTATAACTTTATTGAAACAATGATAAAGCCATATTGTCGAAATTGTAAATAGGCTATACGCTTTCATCACCAATCAACAAAAGTATCTACTTCTGAATATTACAACACTTATAGATTTAAACTTATATTTAAACACTTGATCTCTTTTCGCTTAGTCTATTAACCTTCAGAACAATCATTTCCAAACATGCTTCAAATTCTTCAAATAACACAAAAAGTAAGAAAATTGGCGTCAGCATTACTGGGACAAAGGTCACGATTACTGGGACGTTTACCCTAATTCTTTTCAGAGTTTTGAATTGTGAAAGGGTACAATTTTTATGAACATTTTGGAATGTTTTTTTCTTTAATTTTAACGCTCATTTATGGTGTGTTAAATTTTTTAATAATAACCATTTGTAAGCAAGTTTCAAATAAATTTTGCATCAAGGTTTTTTTTCACGAATTTGTAAAATTATGAATATTTGCAAATTTCTATATTTTTTCTAAATTTTAAAATATTTTTAGCAAATTCTAATTTTTTTCATATTATCAGATTTTTTATGTTACTTAAATCGTAACCAAACTCATTTAAAATAACAGGAATTTCTTATAAATTAACAAAGAAAACCAGAGACTTCAAATTCTTTCAGCCCAAGAAATCAATGATTGTTATAGTACTATAAGTTGCGATAATTTACAGATACTAAATAAATATCACAAAATTAGTTGAAACAAAAATGTAATTATACAGGTTAATTATAATAATACCAAACTGGATTATTATTGTTATATTTGATAACGATGATTACAGTTAGTGCTGGTAAATTAAGGTTTCTGTCCAAGTATATAAGGATGAAAATAACAAAATTAACGAAATTTAATTTGAAACGTTTTTTAGAAAAGGTATTTCGTATTCAGGTAACAATATTTTTTATATTAGTGCTAATTCGAATGATGATAAAAATAACGATGTGCGAGATCAAGAAGCGTACTTTAATTTTAAATACATTTTTTTAGTGTTAAATAAAAAAATTGCACTTTTACTGCTCGCGAAAACTCTATAAAGGGCAAAACAGAATCGTGTATGTGCTAAGGAAAAAAATTGACGGGAAAGCATAAAAACTAATAGTGTCATTCGATTCACCTAAAAAAAATTACGTATAGTCTATATTTTTCTATTTTCCTTAATAATACAAAATATTTTTTTATGAATTCACCTAGTGCTCGAGTAAAACTGATTAAATTATCGGTCTAGTAAACAATGCAAAAAGCGTATTTACTTTCGTTACAGTAAATACTGGACATATTAAATTTTTATTTTGAGAAGTACTCTTAAAAATGCTCATTTGGCAATTTTGAATTTGAAAATATTTAAAATTCTTTCGTTAAAAAAATCTTTAAAAACTGTCGTCTGACCGGGTGACATTCTGTTTTCGGCACATTTGAAAAACAATAATTATACTACAGCGATGAGTATCTAATCAATTTATTATAAACTTTATTTTGTAATTATGTTTTCTATTACGAAAACATATTCATTAAAACAGTTGTAAATATGCAATCAGTAAATAGTCAGGCACGTGTTACCATAATAAGACCATATTCTTAGATGAACGGAAGTCAATAGTTTTCTCGGGAACAGATATTGTTAATTTAATTATTTGCACTCATAGGTGGATCTAATTTTAATCGTAGTATGTAGGTGCAAATTATTTCTAACATTTTAATCCTGCGCGACTTGTCGTAAGAACTTTAATAGATTTTCTATTTTAAATTATTATATATTTATATTTTAAATCTAGAAAAATAAACTTGGTACAGAGAAGGACAAAGTGGACGAAACACTTGCTATAAAAAATCTAGATATTTTTTTTTAAACATGGAAAAATGTTACTGTGTTCATTTGAGACAAATCGGAGAATATTTCTGAAATTGATAGATATAAACGATTTTAAATATAGGTCTCTGAATTTGTCTTAGTTTCCTCTGTAATTTGAGCTTGTCGCCCGCCAGCGCATTGGTAAATTTTAGGAGATAATTAAACTTTTCTTTCACGCGACGATTTCGCTGATTTAAAAAAAAGCCTTATCCTACAATAAGAATAATTATCGCAGGAACTTAATTAGGTAATAATAAATATGTATTCCTCTCATATTCTTATAATAATAAAACAAGCAGGTCCTATTCAAGTGCGGTACCAGGCTCTGATTGGCTTCGCTCACGCTAGGCTGGTAGCCAACCAACATCTACCCCCACTTTAGCGGACCCTGCTATTAAGGATGCCACGCGTGTTGACTCGCGCGCGACACAGCAGCGACCAACCGCAAGCCACCCCCCACCACGTCCTACCCGACTGGCGCGCGCTGCCCAGTGGGTCTGGCATAAATATCTGTGCTCCCGCACCACAGGACCATTCGCCAACCGGCAGCCTTCGACGACGCTTCGACGACGCTTCGATGCTCAACGGAAAATTCATCAAGCAACTAACATTTACCGACTGGAGAATAGTCGCCAACATATCTACGTGGGTTAGCGACCCAGCTGGGACGTTCAATGTCCATGGTGTAGAGAAGTACCGCTGTCTCACTTAATACGGAGCCTTGGTGACTTAAGCCTCTAAACGGATAGGTGGCCGCTTCGGCTGTGCAGCAATCCGGACTGGGTATAATATTATAGGTCATCAAACATGTACTATTAACGTAATTTTAGGAATATTTTCTTGTTTATTTCGCAATAACCACACTCGCAGGAGACCTTCAGAGTTTCCGCCTAGCGTGGACCTACCCCCCCCCCCCCCCCGGCGCCCCCCCCCCCGGGGGGGGGAGAGGGGCGGCGGCACGGGGGCCTATCCCCACACCACACTCACCGGGACATCCAGAGTTGCCGCCTAGCGGGGACCTAGCCCAAGACCACACTCACCAGGACATTCAGAGTTGCCGCCTAGCGGGGACCTAGCCCCACACCATATACACTATACGCTCATTGTAGGGGACCTCCAGTGCTGCCGCCTAGAAAAGATCTACACCTGATCAACGGACACCACACTCACCGGGACATCCAGAGTTGCCGCCTAGCGGGCACCTAGCCCCACACCATATACACTAGACGCTCATTGCAGGGAATCTTCAGAGTTGCCGCCTAGCGGGGACTTAGACCTGATCAACGGACACAACACTCACTGGGAAATACAGAGTTGCCGCCTAGCGGGGGACAAGGGTTTCACAACACACCCAGTCCATACCGGTCCTTCCTAGGACCCTAAAAAGTCGGCCCTTGTTAGGGTCACTAATATTTTTTACGTGGAATAATTCTTTGTGTTCGGTAATTAGAGCTGCTGGACCTTGAACCAATCCTTTGTCTCCCCTTATTGCCTTTCTTTCGCCAAATTTGTATGTCCTCCCACCTGCCCTCTTTCTGAACTTGAACGCCATTGAAGGGTGACTGTCTTTCGTTGCAAATCGGTGGACTACAAGTTGATTTATGAACGGCAATAATCGTAACATATGCCCAGCAATATGCAAAATACGCAAAATAAAATTTGTTCATCAAATTCACCAATACACTCTTATTCCTCCTATAAATCTGCATGATTTTTCATTCATTGCACTTTCCTGTAAATCCAATGTTTTGAAAGCTTTTAATTGTTTAAAGGGTACTTAATATATATTACCTATTTAAGTAACATTCAAGAATTAAAACATGTGACACAATGTGTGTTGTATTGTTAAATGTTGTGTAGGATAATATGGCTAAGAAGTCACTTGACTCCTTTATTGGGCCTGAATCGTATTTTTTATTTCAAAGCCTAAAATTGAGCACTTCATTTTTAAAAGAAGATGTTGAAAAATGGAAAAACCTCCAATCTTTTCAGGAACAAACGGAGAAAATAAAACACTTATAAAGAGCGAAGAATAAAAGCAACTAATTTTACAGATGAAAGAAAACAAAACAATTGCAAAATGTTTTCAAATGAATTCAAAAAGTGTGGAAACTGAACCATTGTGGCCTCAGGATAGGTATGTTATAGAAACAAATGAAAATAAAACATTTAAAAATACCAAACATATTGTGTTCCATATGTTCATATGAATGAATTGCAGTGGATGAAAATGGTGTAGATTCACAAGAGAAATGCGATTGTATTAGTGTATTTGATGGAAATATTTCATTTGGTGTATTTTTCATATTTTTGGTCATATGGTTAGATTATTGCAGTTTATAAATCATCTCAAATTATAGAGGAAATCCATACAAATTTAGAGACTTATATTTAAAATCACTTATCTCTATCAAGTCGACATATATCCTCTATTGAAGCTTTAAATCCATGTAGGGAGATCTAAATATACTTCATGATGTAGAAAAAAAATATCAAGATGCACTGTTAATTTTTTAAAGTTGAGGGTTTTTACTATAGTCTTTAGAAAATCATTTTTACTGCACCAGTGCTTCAAAATCTACATAATAGTCTTAACTGAGTTATTCTGGCAATGCATATTTAAGGAAACTGAGAAATAGAAAAAGGTATCTTTAGTAGTAAGGTTTGAACTTTAAATCAATCAAAATTTTGTATTTTTATTTAGCATCACACTATGTAGAGAGTAAGCATTAAAATTCATTTAGTTCTACTTCTTCTTGCAGAATTGTGTTCACAGTCCCTGTTTATACCTCCTGGTCATGCTGGATTCACTCGAGATATTCACTGTTTCGAAAATCTGGATCATGAACTTATACCATGATATAATGATATTGCAGCAGAATTTAGTTTTCCGGATCCGCAACGGCAGCGTCCGATGCCTAGGCAAGCGGGTCAGTCGAGAGTTCACCATTAGTTCAAGCCAAGGCAAATGTGGATCAGAATTCAAAAAAATTTGTAAACATTTTTTATATAAATACGGTTTCGAATATAGGCGATCCAAGACAGTTTGACCCTTGTGCCAGGCGAGTATCAATTACTTTCATGTATATGGGTTTCACCGAGTGTGAGGACGAGTCACTGTCTACCTAAAAATAAACCTTTAAGAATGAAACATTTAGAATATAAGGCGTTAAAACGTAAAATTTATCAATTAAAGACCTTTCAATATTGAGAGGACTTTGCAAAAAACAATTTTTATATCAAATATTCAGAAAAGCTGATTAAAGTTTCTGAAGGATATAAAATGATTCTTGGATAGGTGTAGATATTTATGAAGAGGGTAACGATTTTTGAAAGTCGAACGTTACTCATTTCTTCGTCGTTAGATTTCATTAGGACCGATCCAGACCGCGACAACTCGGCGTTACGTTGTGTCGAGCAAGTGACAGTGCTTAACTTTTCGCACGTTGAAAAAGTTTAATCTGAACTTTCCTTCGCTTCTCTTGTCGATCTTGGATTTTCTAGACTTTTCGTGCTCGTCCGTTTACTGCAACTTGTGGAGTTTTTCTTTTATTCAAATTCCTCGTGAAAGCACTACAGAGCCGTTTTCCACAGGCAACGAAAACCTGATTGAATAAGATGAAAGTGCTTTTTACTTAATATTCAATTCTAAAAATTGAGTTCGAAAATTTTCATCTGATCGGCTGGTCAATTAGATAATTAAAGGTCAGTCCAAAGTTCATATCTGGTTTTCAATCAATAATTTGCTAAACAATGGAGATTGCCGTAAAGATATTGCGAATAAAAAAATCAAATATGGAGCCAATAATAATAATCGCCAAATTCATTTATTCATTTTGTTTACAGTTCCCCTCGCTTTTTGTGTGTTTTTTGTATCGCGGCTTTTTCTGTCTTGTGAATGTGCACTTCAATGTAAAATTTCACAGTGTTGTAGTTTCAAATTCAAATATTAAAAATATCAGGCCAACTTCATTGCTAAATCTTTCGAAATTGTAAAATTTTATATTAAAAGCTTTAATAGCCATGTTTAAATTTATTAATTAAAGATTTCAATATTCTAAATTGCTTGGTTTTAATTTTAAACTTGCATAATTGTCAGGTTTTTTTATTTTCTTGAAATCCTAGAATGTCAAATTAAAATTCTTGACAGTTGTACAATTTTCAGTTTCAATGATTTATCATTAAACAAATCTGAATCAAACGTCTCCAGAATAAGTTCAAAACAATGAAAAATTAAGACAGTAATTTCTCAAATTTAAGCCTTAAGAATTGAAAAATTAGAAAACT
>CAKNWT010295442.1:20522-33302 GCA_932066315.1 Andricus coriarius | reverse complement strand
CCCCCTGAAGGAGGCTATGGAAACGGGAGCGGCCAATGAGTCCCCCAACAAGAAAAAAGGCATTAACGGTTCCCTGCAATGGACACTGAGGAGGCAAGCGCAGCAGGCCAGTAAAGCAGCTGCAAGGGCTGGAACATTGGCAAACACAACGCCGACAACTAGCACCGAGGCTCAGAAGGATGGGAGGGGCTCAGAAGACACCCCACCGAGGGGGGGAGGGTAAGCTTATGAAGATGCACAAAACAGCCCAGCAGTCGGCGAACAGGGAGTCTTTGGGGGCTAAACTGACAGCTGCCCAGAGAACCAGCCTCCTGACGGTGGTGGTGGCGGACACGAGCTACCCAGAATCACTGCTCACTGCGGAGTAGTTTCGGCTCTTCAGGGAGGCCACCTGGAGGGCGCTCAAAAGAGTGTCCCCGGATCAATGGTCCAAATTCAAGACCTCTTTCTGTAGGGGAGGGGTCTTCGTATTCGTCGCAGCTAACCCAGGGGCGAAAGCTTGGCTACATTACACGGTGGCTGAGACAAGGCTCCAAATGATGGTGAGGGCTACGGTGTGGTTCCCAGGTAAACTGGAAGACCAGTCTGTAATCCTTCGTCGGTTGGAGGGACTCAACCCTTCACTGAAGTCAGCTTCGTGGCGAATCGTCACGCACGACAGGTCTCAGGACGAAGACGCAGAGGGAGGTATCAAGCACCTACTAGTTGTGCAAATTCCTTAGTCCCAAACGAGGGCTCTTGCGGTCCTCAACAAAAGACCATTCTACCACTTTGGACAGGTCAACTTTAAGGTTGCGAGCCAAAGACAGGAGTGGCCTTTCGGGACATAGAAAGACCGGGGGCAGACCTAAAATGACTGCTCTTGGCCTAACCATTACCCAAACTGATTTGCATCACAGCAAAGGCGCCTCTACATTTCTGCAGAGGGGCTTGCCTGCGAGGCACACAAGTAGCTCGCTAATCCAGGAACCTTGGTTAGTTCGAGATAACATAAGCGGATTAGGGGGGTGGGGCAGGTTTTTGTTACAGGGAACTTAAAGTGGCCAAACCAAGAGCCTGCATACTGGCGAAGGGATTCAACGTTGTCCCGCTGCTAGAGTTATGTTCGAGAGACCTGATGATGATAGCCACAGATTTTAAAGAAATAGGGAAGCTAGTCATGGGATCGCCCTACTTTCCATATGACAGCGATACCATCCCACCAGTCGAGATATGTACACGCTAGGGTGCGATGCTAATTCCAACCACACTATGTGGGCAGCACGGGCATTAACTTGAGAGGTAATGACTTATTGGAATACCTAATCACTACTGATTTAGATATTCTTAACACGGGGTGTACCCCGACGTTTCGTAACTCGGTCAGGGAGGACGTCATCGACATCACTCTCTGTACTGCTAGTTTTCGAGACAATGTCAAGAAGTGGAGAGTCTCAGACGAACCCACTCTCTAAGATCACGTACAGATAGAGTTCGAGTTGGAATCCTTTATACCCACGGACCCTGAGTGGGCGAGATATCGAAGAAAAGCGGACTGGGATCAGTTTTCCACGGAACTAAGGAGTGTACTCTCAGAGGTGCCCAGGTCAATTAGAGACGTGGAAACCTTGGAGATGGCAGCCAGGATTTTCACGAAAGCCATCAAATCTACTTATGAAAGTAATTGTCGACTCGCAAGAGTCAGAAAGACTTGGGAGACACACTGGTGGAACTGGAAACTAGAGGAGCTTCGCAGGGAAACCAGAAATAGGTTTAGACGTTCCAGTACTGGCAAAACGGATGAACTATGGACCTCATTTACGACGATGAGGGATGAATACAGGGATGCAATACGTAAGGCGTTGTAAGAAAGCTGGACCAACTTTTGCACAGACATCGAGAAAGAAGCAGAGGCAGCTAGACTGGTCAAGTTGCTTTCTCGAACCTCGGATGCTATGCTCAGCACCCTAAAATTGCCTGATGGGGGATAGCGTCGGACGAGGAGACCTTGGCTCACCTGACCAAGGCTCATTTTCCAGACTTCATAAGGTCTGGAGAAAAGAAGGCGACAGCTCAGAGGCAACCAGAGCAGCTTGTGGCCCAGCTGGTTCCGAAGCGGCGGCTAGCCAACGAAATTGTTACTCCCTCCAGGGTCAGGTGGGCCCTGAAGTCTTTCAGTCCTTACAAGTATCCTGGTCCGGACGGCATATACCCAGTCCTCTTACAGAGGGCGGAAGAGACCATCATAGGACCGCTCGTGAGACTACCTAGGGCTAGTCTGACGCTGGGATACGTTCCAAAGGCATGGAGAGGTACAAAAGTAGTCTTCATTCCGAAATCAGGCAGGATCGGTTATACTTCATCTAAGGATTTCCGTCCCATCAGCCTAACATGGTTCCTACTAAAAATAGTGGAAAGACTTGTGGATAGACATATACGCGACAAGGTCTTGTCAAGTAGGCCACTTCACAAGGAGCAACACGCTAATAGGGCTGGTCAATCGACTGAGACGGCGCTAAGCGGAACAGTAAACCTAAGTAATGGACAACTGAGGCAGCAAGCTCTCTCGATTGGAACCTTTATGGATATCGAAGGAGCCTTCAACTACACCTCCAAAGAAGTGATCAGGGCAGCCATGATTGCACATGGTGTGTCTATAGCAGTCGTGGAATGAACCTTCCACATGTTGGCCAACAGGAACCTAACAACGACAAAGGTTGATACCACTTCATGTGGAACCATTGACTCGGGATATTCACAGGGAGTTGTTTTTTCGCCCCTCCTGTGTTGATTAGTAGTGGATGATCTGCTTCATCTACTCACGAGTCAGGGCTACCACGATATACGCTACGCGGACGATATATTGGTTATCATGCGCGGTCAGCATCTGGATGTGCTCTTCGGAATAATGCAGCAAGCACTGGGGGTAGTAAATTCTTTGTGCAAGAAGACTGGATTATCAGTCAATCCGAGTAAGACAGACACGGTTGTATTCATCAGACGGTATATGTGGGTAACCACGAGTGCACTGAAATTGGGAGGAAAACAACTGGAAATCAAAGAAGGAGCTTAATATCTAGGAGTCATAGTAGATAAGAAGCTGTCATGGAACGAGCACCTGGAAAACAAGTGCAAAAATCGAGTAGCAACTCTATGGCTCTATAGAGGATCCGTAGGAAAAAGCTGGGGCTTGAAGCCGGAAACACTTATGTAGATCTACACTGCGATCCTGCGACGCAGGCTAACCTATGCGGCGGAGCTCTGGTGGAGCAGGGTTGAACTGTCCACTGTAAAGTCTTGACTGGAATGAATCAGAGGACTGATGCTAAGAGGCTTCACTAGTTCCTCAAAGTCGACACCCACAATGGCATTGGGGGCACTAACAGGTTTGGAGCTCCTCCATCTCACCATCAAGGCCGTGGCTGCGAAGACGACCTGGAGATTAAATATGGTAAAAGGCGGGAAGGTCTCGACGGTGGTGCGGATTGCAACTGACATCGCGAGTAGGCCGACCCTGAGCATGCTCAGGGACAAAACACCTACTCGCTATCTCTTCGACAAGAAGTATCGTGTTAGCCTATCCACGAAGGAGGATTGAGTTAATGACGAAGCAAACCTGCCCAGTGATAAGGACAACTGAATGGGCTTCACACTCCCGATGGGGTTATACGCCACAGCTCTAGAATTTGACATTATAGCCATGCTCCAGTGCGCCTATAAGGCACAAGAGTATGGCAACAAAAGAAACACTTGTATCTGCTCAGACAGCAGGGCTGCTACAATGGCCCTGAATGGAACAACGACTACGTCGCTACTAGTATAGGAGTGCTTTGAGGCACTGAACAACCTAGCGACGGTAAGCCGACTGATTCTACTTTGGATACCTGGACACAGCAGCATCAAAGGTTGAGATATCGGACAGGCTAGCAAAACTAGTAAATAATAATTTATGTTATTTTGTCGACCAGAGTAATTAATTAATTAATTTCTCATATTACATATTGCCGATTGCTGGTCAAATAATTTTCTAGATGAACAAGAAAAAATCTGGCTCGACCCGGATTTGAACCGGAAACGCCATTATTCACTAGTGGAGCGTTAACCAATCACGCCACCGGGGCTTCAGCAGATAGTTTCTCATTTCTCCTATATCCACAGGATAACGCGGGTCTGCATCTTTGTAACCTGTGAAATTTTAGCCTTGGTTGCGTAATTGGTTAACGCTCCACTCGTAAATAGTGGCGTTCCCGGTTCAAATCCGGGCCGAGGCAGATTTTTTATTGTTCATCCAGAACATTGTTTGACCAGTCATCGGCAATATCTAATATGATAAATTAATTAATTAATTACCCTGGTCGACAAAATAACATCAAATATTAAGTTATATTCAGCTTCAGTGCATATATTCAGACTAGAATTAATCACTAACATTTTACAGGTTATAAAGATGCAGACCCGCGCAATCCTGCAGATATATGAAAAATGAAAAATTAAGAGCTAAAGTCCCGGTGGCGTGATTGGTTAACGCTCCACTCGTGAATAGTAGCGTTCCCGGTTCAAATCTGGGCCGAGACAGAATTTTTCTTGTTTCTCCAGAACATCATTTGACTAGTAATGGACCATATCTAAGATCAGAAATTAATTATTAATTACCCTGGTCGATAAAATAACATCAATTATTAAAACAAATTGAAAATGTTCTAGAATAATTAATCATAGTAGAGTTAACTACTAACGAACAAAATGAAAGCCTACAGCTTAATGTCTCTGCTTAGAAAATGAAAAAAATAGTATTTTTTATTAACATTAAATTGAAAAGCATACCTACTTCTTATATGCTATTCAATTTTATCCACATCATTTTATTTCTTAAAGAGAACCATCTCAATAACCTAATTATCGAACGCGGGGCGCGTGTGTCGCAATGAGAATGGAATCATCAAAGCCGCAGGTGCTTTGAAAACCTTCTTTAGAAACAATTTCAGTTCCAATTTATGACTGTAGTTTATGATATTTGAAAAAATGTAGTTGAAATGCACGCATTAAACGTACGAAAACGAGCGCGAGGCGCGAGAGCGTACCCGCGCGCCCTAGGGGCACTTAAACTTAGGGCGGAGTGCCACGCGCGCAGAACGCAATTAAAATGTGTATAAAAGATAGACACATTAAAGGGCTTCCAATTGTTAATTTTACATTATTATAGGTTTAATAGATTGAAAAACTTTTCATTTTTAAAAGTTTTAATTTTAATGACTTGCATAAATGTTTGTTCGCCTCGAAAAGACAAGAAATTTGTTTGAATTTTCAGAGGCCACCCTGAAATATTAATATGGAAAATTGGTCTGCAAATAAGAAAATTTTCGCGCGCGAATCATAATTGCTAGTATTAAATTAGGAATATAAAAAAAATCAATGACTCCCTCATTAACTGTTTGATGAATGCAAATATCAATAAGAATTATTGCTCCAGTACTTCTACATCCTGTGCTGCAATGAACAATTACTGGACACTTTCCAGTAGAAACATTCAACATTTTTCGCATAAATGACAGTATCGAATAAATGTGTAATGGAATTCCACGCTCTGGCCAGGCAGTATAATTTTAATGTTAGAGTTTCTTTTATTTTGAGTTACTGTCAGTAATCTGATCGTGTAATCATTAAAAACAGATTCCTCTATATTTGCAATAATATAATCGCCACATATTTTTCTTTTTCTCACTTCTGGCCAGTATTGCTCATACTTAGCCTTAAATTGAAAATAATAATAAAAAAATCTTGTAAAATGATTAATCTAAATATTTTAGGAATAACGGAAACTGACCTTATCATTTTCAATTATATTCGACACCATACAAATCACAGATACTTTTTCTTGCCAAATCATTCTCCAAAACTTGATTACTGAATTGGGTTTTGGATCTTGGTTCGCTGTATAAATAATATCTTTCGTAATATTCTGTAAATATATAATTTTTAATCATTATTTATTAATTCATAGAATAACGTAATTAATGTATACTTACTCTAATATAATTTGCATTTATATAACCAAAAAAAATGGATCACCTGGAAGGATTTCAAGAGTCAGTGGTCTTTCCTTGTCTGAAAAGTGACAAGATTTAAAGTTAGTATTCAGATATCTAAAATAACAATATATTTAGAAAGATAACTTCATTATACAGTAGGACCTGTCGAATCGGGACTCGTCGCATCGAAATCCTCGGAGGGCTGTAGTCCCCACTCTTAAACCTCTCCTTTAGCCATATTAGGTAGGCGCATGCGCACAAAGTCACTTTAGACCCCACCGGATGGACGTCAGTGCTGTAGATACAAGAATGTAACGGCCTGTATAGGCCGGTCAAAGATTAAAGCCCTGAACATTAAAGATACGTGACTGGCAGGAGGTGTAGCTAAGATTTGTTTCTGCGTCCTGCGTGATCGAAAGTAGAGCCCTGGTCCGTCCCGATCCGACGAGTTCTACTATACTTACAAATAGTTAAATTTTCATCTAGATTTTTTATTTCATTATCTGCGAATTTTCCATTAACATTTGATTTTAATAATCTTTTGAGCATATTCTATAATGTATTATTTATAAAAGCAAAGATAAAATATGAAAAATGAATAAAATTAAAGCTAATTTTATAATCATTAATTACTCACATCGAAGTGTTTGTGAAGTTCTCCAGAATTTAGAGCTTGTTTCACATAAACTTAAAAATCTTTAATTTCAATCAACTTGAATTTTTTATCCTCGATTATTAATTTCATTGTTGCAGGACACGTAACCTTATTATTTTTTTGTTCTAGAAACATTCTGAAGTTGATATATTCATACACCTAAAATATAACGAAGAACGAACCACCGACACCAAAAGCAGTACTGAAGCCAGCATAAGCCACACTTCATTGAAACCTCTTGGAGGGTTTTCAAGTGATATTGATTTACTTTGAGTGAAGGCAATTATTCTACCATTATGTATTAAGACAATAATTATCACGTACGAATTCTTTGGATAAAGGACACCATTTTTGCATCCAACATAAGTTTTATCATCACCAATACTTAATTTTATTTTTGTGTAGTTTTCACTCTGCAGTCATGTCAATTTATTTCAAATTCAAAGGCTAAGAGTTCGAGGAGCTTTTATATTCATCGCATATAAGCAATTAAAAAAATTAATCTAATTCATGTAAGTACTGGGTGTCTTAACACAAATAATAATGAAAAATTTACTACAATTGCAATGTATTTTTTAATAAGGGAACACCTTATGTATAGGTATAATGACGTCAGTCGTGTACGATAAGATATAATTACTAGGTTTTAAAGAACTGGAATTTTCAGCAAGTAAAACTTTGCATTTGAATACTAAAAAGTTTTACAACCAAAATAATAACAAAACATGTGCTGCTCAAGATAAATTAACTTACAGTAAAAGAAGCAGCACACCACGAACGTTCATCATCTTTAATATTCACCTTCATACTTTCATCTGGTGCTGAAAAATTATCACAAGGGGTAGCTCGGCCTTCTTATTTTTTGCCAGCTTGGGCTTGTCCTAGTTACTGCGCTTGTTGTCGGACCTGCCCAGCTGCGTTGTTAGCTTGCACGTCCAAAAGGCTTCCTCAATGAGGCTGCCTCTCTGAACGCCAAGCAACTCCTTGTCCCCGGGTGATGTTCTGTCCGGGGCTTATTGTCCTTTGCGGAGCAGAGGTAGCACTGCGGTGTGCTTTCGCATACTGCAGCTTTATGCCCCTCTTTGCCGCATCGCCAGCATGATTTAGTCCGATCTGGACCCTCACAGTTCACTGCCATGTGGCCGAAGCCTAGGCAGCGGTAGCAACTTATTGCTTCCGCCTTTCTGTGCACACGGCAGGATACCCACCCCACCTTGATGTGTCCAATGCCCACCAGATTTACCGCCAGATCTTCTGCCAGCTCCACGAAAGCCTTCAGATTACCTCTGAAGGGTCTTTTCGTGAGGCTGACCCTAAAGTCTCCACCCGGTTTGTCGAAATGTTTTTGAACGGCTTCTTTTATTTCGTCCGCGTCTGTCGTCGTATCGAGGTCCAGAATGACGACCTCGGTCGATTTGATAAGGACCGCCTCGGTTCTAGGTCGCATCTGCCTCTTCTTCTGCTTCCTTTTCGGTGCAGACTCTGGCTTTTCTTCCTCCTTTTTCAGTGTCGAGGTCGTTGGCGCCGGAGCGCCACGTGTCCTCGGCCTTTTACTCCTCGGCTTGGAAGGACTCTTCTCCACTGGACTCAGGGTGGTCTCCCTCTCGAGCTTCCTATCACGGGGAGTGGGAGCTGCCACAGCTTCGTGAGTCTGAGTGCAGCTTTCGTCAGTCTTCTTCGTCGCCTTCTCCTTTCGGGTCATCGCTCTCGTTCGGGCAGTTCGTCCAACGTTCTCGATCAAATCCCTATGAAGACCTTCGGTCGTCATAGAGTGATCGAGCAGTTCGTCGACGAGTCGCTCCGCTCGTTCGAGCCCATCCCTAATTGGCAGCCACATATTCTTCTTAGAGCTGCTTAATTCCGCCATTTTTTTTATTGTTCCACGCAATTCTTCAAAGAGACCATACGTATCTGAGAGTTTGACATCCATTTCTGTGATGTCCATCTTGTTTACGGACACTTCCACCTTCTCTGTCACGTCCAACGGACCTCATAACTCCACGCAGACGCTCCTGTCCAAGTATGTTTGGTCCCCCACAAAATCCATGGGAACGGCACTGACTACCGGGGCTTGCACCCGATCGGAATCAGTGGGGACATTGCTACTCCCTTGGAGTATATTGTTTTTAACATACCGACTCATGACTGGTTTTAATTCGGGGTTCCTTCCCCTAGCTGGTTTTTGTCCGCCCCGGGTTTTGATTTCCCCGGTACCACCCATATCTGGGACGCGTTCCCCTATCCGCAACCTGGGGAGGCGCCCGATGGGGGACCAGCAAACCCCACACGGGGATTTTAACTACTGGTGGTGGCTAAAATTCAAGTATCTGATAATTGGAATCATTAATATTTACGTTTATATTGTGAACCCTGGCAACGTATAATTTAACATTATAGTGTTCTGCTCTATAAAATATTTGTTTTTCTGATCCTAATTCAAAATAGTTCTCATTTTTCTCCCTAATATCACTATACGTGATTACAGATTTATTATAAACGGTAAAAACTAATATTGCTTTTTCAACCGGTCCTGAAATAGTGAAAAAGTTTTCAGGTGGATCCCAGATTAATTTGCTTCCTGACAATATCAAATTACCAAAGACTGCAATTGGTATTTGAAAAAGTATAATTATATCTAATTAATTCAGTTATCAAAGACAATTAAATTGTATTAAAAGTAGAATCCTACTTGTATAATTGGTTTCAAAATTGATTTCCTTTGGGATTCCAGTCTTTGAATTATCACCTACAAGAGCAGTAATTTTGAAAATATATTTTGTATATGGGTGCAGATTCTCAATGGAAATACTTTCATTCATCAAAGTATAATTTCGTATATTTTCTTTTTCAGATGGTGGTAACGTCTTGTTAAGACATAAATGATAATAGATTTTCTGTTATTTAAGTGATTGATTTAAAATTATTATATGAGGTAAAATAAGCACCTGAACTGAAATTTTGTATCCTTGTAGATAAGCATTTTCTTTTGCGGGCTTTCTCAATTGCAGACTCACATTTCTTGGAGTAATTACAATAATTTGAAGGCTTTTTATGTCAGGTGGTGCTTTAAAAAAGTAGAATAGATTGTAACATTATCATATTTTTAATCGGGGATCGATTTTGCGTTCACTAATATTCTCAATATAATTATCACTCAGTCGGCTGATTTTTATGAAAAGATCTGGACTTTTACTGAAAATTATATTAATTTTTAGTAATAGTAGTGTTGCAACTCAAACTTATCTCAATGATATTAATTATCACAGGGAAATCCGTTCAATTTGCATTTATTGTGTCCTGATCTGTAGATTGTAGCCAAGAAAACAGATTTGGTTTTAATACTGGTAGGACAATAAAATAGCCCTAACCATTTTAGAATTAAATTTGATTATAACACAATTATCATTTGAATTTAATAATGAGAAAATCGAAGTATTATGGATTCACTCAAGGGATAGAAGATTGCGTCTTTTAAAATTATTGAAATTAATTTAGAAAATCCCTCTCATGTAATAAAAGACAAATTGGAATCTCCTCCAATATTAAATCAAAAAACAAAACTTTCTTCGAACAACAAGGTATTTATCATGAGATAAATTTCAAAGTTGTTACGAGGAAAATTAATTATGAATAAAACATAGAGATGCAACTATGCACAATGAGGTCTTCATCGCAAGATGAAGTGCAAAATCGTTACAAAAATGGCATGCCCTAAAAAAGAAAAAAATCACAAACTTACGTCTAACTATCCGAATTCTTACGAGTTTGGATAGTTTTGCAGACACAAGTATCAATATAAATTATCACCCGTAGCTTCATGATTTTATTATAATTATGAAAAGAGAGCGGACCGTCCCAGGATGTTGAAATTGGAACTTCAAGATAAATGTCGCATATAAAATTTAGAAAACCAAATTGCCTGATATTAAATTTTGAATAAACAGTGATAAATAAGTAACCTCTTCTCGCGTGATTGAAACACTATAAGTTGTGTAAGGCGAAAGATCTTCGAAAAAATATGGAAAACAGAGCAAAATGGGTCCAATTTTGTTTTCGCGAGAACTTGGGCACTATTTGTAAAGAAGAAATATTATAACATACTTGATGCAGTCGTAAAGTTTTGCCATTCTCCAGGTATAAATCGGATCCTCTTAGGACTACAGTTCCTCTAATTTTGTAAGATATTCCGGCAGTCAAATTATTTATGCCGACTTCTAATGTTTTTAAATTGGCAAAGAGGGAATAATTATTCGCAGCAATATTATGCTAATTATCATATAAAATAACATTTATTTTCAGTTAAAATGTTAGTTACTATTGAACCGGTATTAAATACTATTTATTTTATGAATACAAAATAAACTATATTTACTTGAAGATCAAAACGAATTTTTGCTTTCACTCTTCTGTATTTTTCTAGGATTAAAAGAGATACTTAATCATATTTTTCGTTTATATATTCAATCCCTGGTGGAGATGGTGCATCAATTGCTGTAAACGATAAGGCATAGGTTGAAGAAAAATTTTTAATTTAGACAAGCGAGAATAATTTATATACCAATTGTACAGAGTGGCTTCACGTAATATTTTTCTGTCCTATTACAGCTCCGTTGGCATTCTCCAGTAAAGGTACTACGATATTGAGGACCTTGGGAACAAGGACCACAATTTTGATTGCAATGAACACCATAACTTCCGCAACAAACACTCTGCAAAAATAAATTAAAGTTTTAAAACATGTATATGTTCCTTTTCAGAAATAAAAATGTTCTCAGGGGTACTACAGTATTCTCCATGAAATCCCTGGGAACGCGTACATATAAGCTTCTTTATCAATAACTGCAATTCCAAAACAATTGTCATTTTTGTCCACCAAATTTCGGCCATTCATTGCACAATATTTTCCAATTTTTCCAGTAGGGCATAATGTATCATCTAAACTAATAAACATAATTAAATAAACCTAATTGGAGATAGGATTTTTTTAAAGGTTATTTCAAGAAACTTACTAAATTGTGTTTTTTTCTTCTTTAAAATAGAACTTTTTAATGAATCTGAAAAATATAAACACTAATCCAAATCTCGCGATTCCAGAGAAATTACTGTAAAAGCATGTACTATTAAACTCACTCACTGGAAGACATTCGCGAATGCTATAGCAACAGCCTAAAGCGGATTGGAACTGGGTTTCTCAAGCTTTGAATTAATTTTTAACTGAGTTTTGGTCACGTTCCATTTAAAATTTTGCCAGGTTGGCAATTTATGAAAAGATATTGTTGTCGATTCCAATTCGGTACTATTCAACATTGAATTTTTAACAATGTCTAGTAAAGTGATCATCATTTTGCACTCATCACACAAACCAATCGTTATCTGAATACAGAAGTTTTTCTGAGTTTCAAAAACTGGAATCATCAGTTCATCGTTTTCCTTGTTGGTTTGATAATAATTATCTAACAAATAAGTTTTATCAGTATTTTTTAATCTGATAAAGTAAAATAAAGAAGGTTAAGACTTCTTACACGGAGAAAATTTGTGTGTTAAATTTTACATAATTTAGTTCGGTAAACGGAGGACATTACGGCATTATATTAAAATTTCACTTTCAGTTATGTAAAATGAAATAGCGTAATATTTAATGTGAAAATATGAATTATTAATATAAATTAATTAAAATTTAATTCGTGATTCAGTAAAAAATAATACAACGGGATGATAAAGATTACCTGCCAGTTAGGTAAAATCAGTCGAACTGTTAGGTACAGTTTCAATCGTAGAAAACAAAGTCTACCTCTCTATATATATGAATTCTACATCCCAGTCATGTAAAATTTCGTGCGCCAGCAAAAAAAAAACATTCTTGCTACAAACAGATTCTGGGGAAACCCACTACAGACATACACATGCTCACACATATCATACAATTCATAAGCGTATTGTTGGTACATATACACAATTTAACTTAAACAATTACATTAAATTACGATACATTACACACGATATAGTCGCACGCTTTTAACGATATTAACGCTATTAAAAATCGAAAACGCTGTGACGGGTTTCGAACCACCTAAACTACGTTTAACGCGTTCTATCGCTAACAACTAAACCTCACGG
>CAKNWT010295442.1:0-15522 GCA_932066315.1 Andricus coriarius | reverse complement strand
GGATTGAAATTTCACATAACTCTTTTGTATTATTTATAGTTCTGTTTTGTAATATGTCCTAAAATAATTGTAAACTTTATCTAAATGCAGTATTGTCCTCCATTTACCTAACTAATTGGGTAAATTTTAATGAACACATTTTCTCCGTGTACAGATATGAAATCGGAAACGTATATGATTCATAGTTCTATAAAAGAAATAACAATTATCATTTGGCTCATGACGATTTTCTGTGTCTTCAATGGTAAATGTGTAATTCTGACTGGAACCAGAGATGACTACGTCTTTAAAAGAAATATACCTCGGCTTATTTGTGAAATTCCATGACAAAGTGAACGTTCTCCATTCTATTGCAAACAATGGACTTTGCTGGGGCAAAGCAAAATAAATATAAAATAAAATGACTGAAAATGTGAACTTGTACGAATTTCAAAAGTGAGACAAATTATTACAGTATTTTGTGTTAAATTTTTACAGTAGTTACTGTCTTGTGCCTTGAGTCTGAGTAGCGTGGTTGTCCAATTTATAGTGGAATCAATGTGGCCGCTAACTATTGCAATGGTAAACAGTACACATAACATACTATTGTGTTTATTATTGTAAACGTTTTTTAAAAGTATTAAGAAGAGCCTCAAAGTTATTTAAAATGTCCAGCATTGTACTAAAACAGGATTTGTGAAGTGTGGCAGGGGGAATGAGACAAAAGTCGACATGTGGACGGTGAGACATTTTTTCTCATCGAGTGACTCAAATCACTTATAATCACTAATAATCAATCGCTTTAACCTCTGCCGACACAATTTGATGTCGGCAGAGGCTTAAGGACAAAAAATCATCTCATGATTCCGTCATGTGATTGACAAAAATTTGAGGTTATCCTTGGAAACATCGCACTCTCACACACTGGAATGATATTATTCATTACTATATTTTTAAGGTTTTATATTTAGCAAAATTGTATTTTTTAGTGAGATTTGGTTACGACTGGCTGCTGCTTTTCGACAATTTTAAGTAAAATTAATCTCTCTTAGAAATCGTAATTTGAACTTTCACCAGATGTCTGGAAGATACTTCATTAGTCAATGAAGCAACTCCAGCGATTGTTTAAGCGGTTTGCAGGATGTGACGTTTCAAGGTCACTGAATTTTCGAATAGAATAGGGTTTTCGATACTTTTTCCTTAATATTTTTTCCCCGAAAATGAAATATTCAAAAAAAAAAGTTGAATTCACTAAGCTTTTCAGAATTTTATGCGGTATTTAAAAAATATATTATCTAAAATTCATGCAACGACCCCATTTCAATAATTATTTAATATAAATTACATAAGAACCTACAATTTTTCTGAATCGCGTATCTGGGTGCATGAGAACCAGACCAGGCAATATTATAGTTTCAGATTAAAGCATCATTCAGATGATCAGATGTGTTAAATAATTTTCTTGATTGTGGATTTTGATCAGTAAGTTGCGCTCTCGATCCTTTATCTCAGAAAACTAATATTTCACTCAACACACACGAGAAAACTCTGAGAAAATAAATTTTTTTCCACAACTCTTTTATTTTGATCTCAAAGGTACTTTTTCTATGTTAAATGTTAACCATTCGAAATTATTATTTGCCAATCACTAGTATAATGAGCGATGCAAGTGGTAACATTGCTCAGAAGAACACTAATTTCTTCGAAAAACCACCGATAAGATACATCCAGAACTTCCGGCTAATGAAATGGTTATGATAACTACAATTGAATGGCACTAAACTTTTTTTTAAAGCAACAGTAAAATGTACAATATTGTATAGTATTATGTCAGAATTAAAAAAAAAATTAAGCCTAATAAGAGTGAGTGCCATCAAAGCAGATTACATATTCTATACTTTTTTAAATTTTCAGCAGAGAAGGTACATTAGATTTGTGTATAATTTTACCCCTCCCCCCCTTTCTCCCAGTTTTTTTGTCAAATGTCCACTTTTTGAGACCCTCTGAACCCGAAAAACAGATATTTACGAATGTGTCTGTCTGTATGTCCGTATGTGAGCACGATAACTGTTGAAAAAATTAATCTATTAGATTGACCTTTAGTACACACTTTACATGTCAGAAACTAAAGGTCCAGTTCGTTAGCCAGCTATTTTGGATAAAAATTAAAAAGTTAAAGAATTTTGAAAATTTTTGAGACAATGTTTTTCAAGATTTAAAAATTCGATGTGCGGTTATTCACAGTGCTCGAAAATTCAAACAATTTATGTATACGTCTTTTTTCGATAAAAATAAAATGATCAGAGTTACAGCACTTTCAAAAATAAAAAAATCACAGGAAAATGGCCATTTTAAGCCGAAAAACGCACGATATGAAAAAAAGTCAAGACAAGGAAAACGTTGACTTTTGAAAGCCCTACAAGATTATTATAAGAACTTCTGGAATTTTCTTGAAAATCCAAAATTCAAATTTTTATAGTACAAAAAAATAACGAAAAATATAAAATTTCATTTTTCGGTTAAACTATGCAAGATACGAAAAAATATAATGATACAAAAATTGTGCATCCAAAAAAGATCTGCAATTTTTTTATTAAATACTTTTCCATAAGGGCACGTAGTTTTCGTTTTATTCATAAAAGCAACATTAAAATTTTTTTTAAATAAAATTTTGGACAAATAACAAACGCTAATGAAAAATAAATTGACAAAATTTGTTCGCTCAAAAAATATCTATAAATTTTATATAAATCATTTTTTATGGAACGTGTAGTTTTTGTTTTTTTTTTCATAAAAACAACATTGAAAATAAAAAATTCTGAACAAACGACACAAGCTATGAAAAAAGATGAATTGACAAGAATTGTGCACCCAAAAGAGATTTACGAATTTTTAACATCACTTTTTGATAGGAAGCGTAGTAATTGTTTTAATCGTAAAAAATAACATAATTTTTTTTAAATGGTGAAAAAGAACAAAAGGTAAGAAAAAAAAATTACTGGACAATCGTTATTCATCTATAAATTTTTTATTAATTATGTTTTGGTAAGATGCGTATTTTTCGTTCAAATCGTAAAAAATAGCATTGAAAATAAATAAATACATTTTTGGGAAGAGCGACACAAGATAAAATGAAATGTTGATCAACAAAATTGTTTTTTTATATGATGCGCACTTTTTTCATTTATAAAAACAAGACAATAAAAATACATTTGTTTCAATATCAATATCACATTCATTAAAGCTGAAGTAGCTATAAAAATAAAGAAATCACAATCACCAATTGACAGTTTGTCGATGATTTGACCTTAAATTTTAAAAGGTCTGCCCACAAATATGGAGGAAGTACAAAGACCGATCGAGCAGCACGAGGTAAATACATTATCGATCGCGAATCGCAAGATAAATATATTACCGAGCGCGAAGCGCGAGATCCAACAGACGTGCGCCCTAGGCGCGCTCAAACTTGTGAGCGAAGCGAGGCACTCGCGCAACGAGTATGTGCCCGCGCAGCGGGCAGATTTTTTACCCTTGGATTTATCATATATAAAGAAAATAAATGTTTTTTGTTCAGTATAGTCTCTCGCATAATTGCTCATCGTAATATATGGAATATGGATACAACAAGAATGAGGATCGATTTCCGTAACAATGCTCTAAAGGGCAGTTATAATCATAAAAAAGTCGATTCAAGGGATTATAAGATACTAAAAATGATTAAGTAAGAGCTTTAACGTCTGGTTGGCCAGTTGACTAAACGGATCCATAACGAAGAACTGACCTTGACCTCCTAGTTATCATGACGTCATCGTTATCATGCCTAACGCCGACATCGACGTTGACGTCATTTATGTCCGTTCCCGAGGTTTAGAAATCCATAAGCGTAGGACATTTTGCAGAGATATTTAAAAAATATATATATTTTAATAAATAAAAAAGTTGCAACTTTTTATGGATGATAGTATAGTATTGCAGATTAAAATTTATCTTAATTACAATCTACTCAATTACAAGTACTGTATTCCATGTATCATGCTTTATTATAAAGAAGAAAATGAAGGGGAAAATACTTCTGAAAGGAAAAAACAAATCAAAAGAAGTTTCATTTTTTGAAAATCCTTTTTTTTTAAATGTCGCTTCTTGAGTATTGCAAAAATTTGTATTTGTAAGGTCGTTATTCTGAATAGAAATACGCCCTTGGAGAAACTACAACCCTCACTAGTGGAAACTGCCTTAATGGTTAGGCAGCGGCGAAGAACTCGCGTGCCAGCCATCGCCAATTCTTATCTTGACCGTTGGGCGGTGAAACTTTAAGTACCCAGTTTTTCTCTAATCTCAGCTCACTAAAATTACCTTTTCAAATCACACCATACTGGAGGAATTCCTCGTAACTTTTCGTCGACTCTTATTGTAATTTTGAATATTGATTAGTTTCTATTGATAAACTCAAAAAAATTTCTAGTTAATGTTACTAGACGCGTCTGGTTACAAAATTTCTCGATATTTTAATCAGAAATGATGGTTGTTATGACTAGAAAGTTCTAGGTAATTACCTCTGATTGAAAATTTATGGTTAAAACTATTCGGGTTAATATTTCTTGTAACAGAACTGTCACGACTTATGTTGGTTTCCAGAAATCTGTCTTTTGTCTCATATCGTGTTTCTGGATGTTTTAAGTGCTGCTTTGTCGTAAATGTCCAGTTCTTGAACAATCGCGATTCTTCTCACATATTTTCAGTTATGTAAGTATATAGAATTATAGTGAACCGTGAATTTAGCTGTGTTATATGAAAAAGCTGAGCATTATCTGTCTGCATACCAGTGGTAGAGGGATACACTAGAACTTGGAATTAAGGCGTCCGAGTTTGAGTCGTTCCGAGAATTGCAGCCGCGGTGTTTTCGGGCTGAGAGTGAGCCCCTCGGGGTCGAGAGGGAGTTGCTCAACTATGCGTAAACACCAGCAGCGTAGTGACAAAGGAGCAGTGCGCGGGTACTCAAGCGCGTATATTTCTTAATATTAAGAAATGGTTCACACGCCACTGACTGTTTACGTTTAGGCTGTCTGGATTTACACCAAAGCCACTGCGAGCAATGCCAGAGACCCGTCATAATTCCAAGTTCCAATGTACTTCCACACTACGCACATGTTTTTTTTTAGGTGTCTTTGAACAAAATTCTTAAAAATATTAAAATTGTAGACAATAAATAAAAAAATGTATGTCCGAGAATATTGGTATTGAACAAGTGGTCTAAGTACATATTATATCAAATACCGAAGAAAATAGTCTTAATGAAGAGTTTCAGAAACAAAATGCATCAACAATATGCAGCTTTGCCTTGAGTTATCGAAAAGATTTGTTATATTATTTTCTTTAGGATGCAGTCCATGTAATTTCAGAGAGGATTAGGAAGAGTCCAGAAAGGTAAAAAAGTAGCGAAATTCGCTAGTCGAAAAACGATGTCTACCAGAGTATCTGATCGAGCTTACCAGAACATCTGGTTAAGTTTACCAGAATATCTGGTCATGTTGCCAGAACGGTGTATTCTTAAGCTATCAGAAAATTGTCTAGTAAAGTTTCTGGTTTATCTTACCATAAGTTCTGGTTTAATTTAACCAAATTTCTGGTAAAACTAACCAGAAAATTGTCAACCAGAAACTTCTGATACTTTTAACCAGAATTTATAGTAAGGGCATATTTAACATTCTATCCTGGTTGAAATAACCAGAATTCTAGTTGGTTCAACCAGAATTTTTTCGAAATGACATATCGGATTTAAATAACATACGTATGCTAGTTTGTCCAAGAAAATTTTATTGCAAATTAGAGTAAATGAGTTTTAAAAAAATATACATGAAACCTGATCCAGATTCGTTATACAATTCAAAACTTCATCCTTGGAACAATATTAGCTTTTTCCCAATCATTCTTCATTCAAATATTGATCGCTCAGTTGATTATTACTTCCTTTCGGAGGAGGAGTATCAGAAACTAAATTTGTAGTAATGCATTGGCTTTTAAGTAACCTAGTTTGCGCGATCAATTTGTCTTTAATCAAGATGGACTTCCTTATAAATCCCTGAAATAATCCATTTTTTAAAAGGAGTTGATTCAGAGTAAATTATGATGAGAGACAATGTTGTTCACGACTAAAACATAAATAAATCAGTCTTAAATAAATCTAGAACATTTTTAAATAATTGGAAAACAACGAACAATTCCACAAAGTGTTGCGAAAGTGATATGGAACTTTAAGACTAGTATTTTTCGTTGAGACTTGAAGCTAATTTGTAGTTTACTAATTCAGAGCATTAGTAAACTGAAGACAGCTGCCATCAATCCAATCCAAATTGGTAGGTGGATTGCAGTAGAGCCACCTGTAAAGGTTAACATGGTATTGTTAACATGATAACATGAATAATATAGTGATTAAAGTGTGCTCCCATACGAATGAATTTTGTCGAAGCACGCTAAGTTCAACGAAGCTTAAGATCACAAGATAATCAAAGTCACTCTTTGTCACGGTTACATTTACCGAGAATACAGAATAATGATTGAAAGTCACGCCAAGCTTAAAAAGTAAACTTATCCAGAGATGGTAACCCTTTCGATAAAATATTTTCACTTTATCTTCAAATTCATAAGTTTGTTAGATAGACAAATTTCTTGCATTTCAGTTAGGTAATTATTTAAAAAAATATATGTACATAATCAGAATTACCGTAAGTGAAGGAAAACATGGAAGTTAGGAAAAATGTAAGCAATTGTATTGATAAGGGAAAGTCAGAGATAATTCAGCGATTTGGAAACCAAATCTTGAAAAATTCAGGGAATTTCTATAAGAGGGACTTTGAATAACTGTCAAGGATAGTAAATTGGGAATTTTTTTATTTTAATTTGAAACAGTTTTTTTAAACATTTATCCTTTTCGGTAGAAAATTTAACTGTTTTGTTGAAAATTCCTATTTTGGGTTGAAAATTCAACGATTTTGGTAGAAAAATAACTTTTTTGTTGAAAATTCATATTTTGGTATTGAAAATTGAACTAAAATCTTTTTTAGTGAAAAATTTGAGTACTTCTTTTTAAATTCTTCTCTTTGGTTCACAAATTAATTTTTTTTTGGTCGAAATTTACTCCTTTTTCGTTAGAAATGCTACTGTTTGGTTGAAAATTAATCTCTTTTGATCGAGGATTCAACTACTGAAAACGGTTTATGAGAAAACTGATGTATTTTGTTGAAAATTCATATTTTTGGTAGAAACTTAATGTTCTTGATTGGAAATTCGTCTTTTTACTTCAGAATTCATCTTTATAGGGTAAAAATTCCACTATTTTTAAAAACATTTATTTATAAAAAAAAATCCAAAAGGCTTTTTGCAAAGTCGCCTTTTTAGTTTAAAAATGCATCTCTTTTGTTAAAAAATGAATATCTTTTTGTTAAAAATGCTACTGTTTGGTTGACAAAAATTTAATCTTCGTTAGTTGAAGATTCTACTAACTTGATTACAAAATTGTCTTTTTTAATGAGTTCAAACGTTTTTTTTATTTAAAATTAGAATCTTTTTTGGTTTATCTACTATTACATTATTCTTTGGGAATATAACTTTTTGGTTGCAAACTCAATTACTTCTTTGAAGGTTGAATCACTTTGTTAAAAATCTATTTTTTTGGATAAAGGTTCATCTTTAGTATTAATTGTTTTCACTAAAAATATAACTTTTATTTTTGATTGAAAATTAATCTTCATGTTTGAAAATTCGTCTTTTTGGTTGAGAATTCATCTGTGTACATTTAAAATTCATATATATTGTTAAAAATGTATTTATTTTGATAAAAATTCAACTCTTTGGTTGAAAATTAAACTATTTTGTTCAAAATTCTTTTTTTTAAAATCATTTTTGTTTACAATTCGTCTTTTTGTTAAAAAATCAACTTTTCGGGTTGAAAATTCATCTGTTTTTGGTTAAAGATAAATCTTTTTTCTTTAAAAATTTGACTATTATTTGGTTCGAAATTCATCTTTCTGAATAGGGAATTCCAGTTTTCGATAAGAAATTTGATTAATTTTCTGAAAATTCAAGTATTTTGTTAAAAAGTCATCTTTTTCGTTCAAAAATGTAACTATTTTGTTGATCATTCGTCTACTCAGACAGAAAATTCGTCCTTTTAGATCGAAAATTCATCAGGAGATTTTGAAAATTAGGTTTTGAGGCCGCCCTGCTAATGATTTAGAAAAATGTATAAACACTCATTTTCTCAATTACTCACTTATTATGCAGAACGTCGCATTAAATTTCTCGTAATCCCAACCACAGGAACAAATTCCCTTTCTGCATTGGACTCTATCAATGTAATTGTTCAGGTAACACTCATTCTCATTTTCGCAACGTTGACCAAGATCTGAAAATTAAATAAATTTAATAAAATTAAAATGTATTTTATTCACTGAAATACCAATTCCCAATGTCCTTACATTTCTTCTGGAAGCAGTTAGCGTTATTGTAAAAATAGCCATCTGCACAGGTACAAATCCTATAAATTGAACTTTTTCCTACATCTTCTTCCAAAGGAAATGGTGAACAAATGCCATTATTTAAGGAAGAACTGCACTGCACATCGTGTTCGCATTTATTCCCATATGATGAAACTGAAAAAAACCAATCACTGAAAAAGTGAATAGGCTAAATAAATAATTATAATAATTTTAGACACTTACCTTCGACACAATTATCTTCAGTTAAGGGAACATAATTTTCTTTACATCTACAAATTTTGGAAACACAGTCTCCATTGTTTATAGCGCAGTCTTCACTCTTATCACAGGTAGCATTAATTGCTGAAAATTGCAATCGATAATTTTAATAAGTGCTCATAATAATTGCTTTTAGAAAAATACAATTTTTTACTAAAACTCACCCGTTGGTATCTTTACACAAGATGATTTCTCTGAATTCGGAAGGGTACCATCCGGACAATTACAAATGGAATCTTTACAAGAAAGATTGAATTCTAATTCACGAATATGACAGTCTTTGTCGCTTTGGCAACTATCTCCAATTCCTTTATTTATCCAACAAAATAATTCTGATCCCTCATAATGAGAACTATTATTGCAAAGGCAACGCTTCTCTTTGCAGATAGCATCAGGCCCGAAGACGTAGCATTGTTCATTCTGAAGACATGAACTATTATAGGCCCTGGTAACTTTAAATGAACATTGAAGTGAAAAGACTTTTTATTGATTATGGTTTAACAATACAAGTATTATTTATCTGTTTGTACATAATTGATTCATCTATACCTTTGAGACACTTTCGATTATTCAGAGACGCAACCTTTCCTGTTGTACAACTCCAAATCCCTTTTCGGCATACGGATTGCTTAATCGTCGGAACATCACCTTCAGAACAAGGTTCTCCTATCTCTGCAATTAAAAAATTATTAATCTTAGATCAAAAAGAATTTTTAATTCAATAACTGTTTACTTTACCAGCAATACATTTTCCGTCAGAATTAAAGTGGGCACGTTTACAAATGCACTTCAATTCTGGGCCACAGATCATATTTTTGTTTTTACAATCTGTATCTTTTTTACATTCGTTTTGAAGCCTCGAATCTAAATACAAATAGAAGATTATGAAATTATTTTTTCCTGTATAAATTCATTCACGCTGCTATGAAGAATACTCACTTTGCACTTTTAAATCCGCATTTTTGAATTCGTGTAATAAATAATGTGACTCTTTGCCTGATTGGCAGATAAATTTAGGACATGTAGCTTCATTATTAAATCTACAGTCAATATCTACTGTACATTCTTCACCTACAGCTAAAATTGTTAAAGAAGCTTAGCAAATTTCCTGAATAAAAATTATTTTTAAGAAGATAAGAAATAATACCTCTTCAAAAATTGTTTTCATATTACTCATCTCATTGTAAATATTCATTTTTCAAAAAAAGAAAATACCTTTCGCTGCTCGCCGACATGTACGATATTCTCTCTCATAAAAACCGTCGCTACAGGCACAAATTCCATTTTTGCAGGAAGAGGCGTCAAAATCTAAATTCACGTAACAATCGTCATGTGTTCTACATTTTTGACCTAAGCCTTGAACCGAATAGCAAAATTGTTTTTATTTATTTTTTAATAAATAATGATTAACCCTTATAATAGAAAGGAAAAACAATTAATGTATGTATATATCTCACCTGAAGAGACGTGACATCTGCCATGTAGGTAATGGTATCCTTCACCACAAATACAAGTTGTATTTTCGACATTATTGTTATTTTTGTCCATTTCGCATGATCCACCAGCGAGTAAAAATGCTGAACATTGAACTGTGTCTTCACATAACTCTCCATAAGAACTGACAACTACAAATAAAATACCAGTTACAATAATTAGGAACAATAAATCAAGAATATCAAATTCTACAATAACATATAGCTTTAAAAAGGTAATTTATACAATTCAAAATAATGTTTAAATATAAATACTACTACAGGGGTCCCAAAAAGGCCTTCATTTTTTTGAAATAACACACATACAAATGATTCCTTGGATGTCAAAATGACTTCTGATTTTTTTTAAAGAATTTGATAACCATATTTAGGGGCCTCCCAAAAAACAATTCTGATAGTTCATGATTTTACAGAATTTTCATATTTCCGATAATAAAACATTCCCCAAATAAAATTGCCGAAACTGTGAAATTTCCAACTTAGACAAAATCCCACATTCAAAAAATTAAAAAAATTGTTAAATAATAATTAATATAATAAAAAAACACGTATATGAAAAGAAAATTGCCGACAATTTAAGATTCGAGAATAATAAAATTCCTGAGAGTTTATGATATTACCGAATTTGAAAATTTCCGAAATAAAATAGCCCACATTATAAATTAGATTCGGCAATTTTCATATTTGGTAATATTGAAAACTTTCGGGAATTTCATTGTTCTGCAATTTCACAATTCGGACATTTGAATTTTCATGTCTTTAATTTTAATTCGGGAATTATCTATAAGCGGTGATATTATAAACTGTCGGGGATTTTATGTTTGGCAATTTTCCAGTCATCCCCCACTAAGGCCGTTAAAAAATATAATTCTTATTTTCTTCATATAACCGATATTACTCGATTTATTTTAATTTAAAATATATGCAATGAATTATTTATAGTACAAAACATCATTGAGATTTTTTTACATAATTATAAAAAAATATTTGAGGGTTCCAGCGGGCCTTTTTTGCTAAAAAATACTGAATTAAAAAAATAAACGTTGCTGATGAATTATTTTTACCTTCGCATGCACACTGTACATCCTTCGTACTTTTGTAAGTGAAATAAGAAAATCAAGTTAGAACCAGATTTAAAAAAATTAAGAATCCCAAAGGCTATTTTTGTGAATTTTTTAGTTTTATCAAATTCTTTTCCTTTTTTCTTAAAATATATATTTTTCTTTCAGAAAACCTTTGTTATATTCTTAACTAAAAGGAATTCATTAGCAATGTTTATTTTAATAGCCTCTGGGATCCCTGAATATTTTTTTTATGTTTGTGCTAAAAATCTGAATGAAATATTTCACCAAATAGAATGCAATTCACGTCTGCCACACACTGGAACTAGGATTTAATCAATCCTGACTTACTGCGATCCGAGAATTGATACCACAGCGGTTTTCTGATGCGGAGAACGCGGGAGCGTTGCTCAGCCAAGCGTGACAAACAGCTTGAGATACGCACTCTCAGCGCATTATTTGCCATGTCCGAAACCGGCATTAAATCCAATTTCCAGTGTATTAAATGTCATTTTTACATCAAAAGGAACAATTTAAAGTGCGCCAGTTTAGAAAGAAATGCGGCCCTTTTTTGGACCAAGCTAATAAATACCTTTGAGGCAGGCAGTCAAGCCAGAGTTAAAAACGTATCCTGTTTCACAATTGCAATTTTTTTCAATGCACCTACTTCTAGAAGCTGTGCAATCATCATCGGAGTTGCATTTCCAATCAAGAGTGAAACCTGCAAATGAATTTTTATTTAAAATTCGTAATTCGTAGTTAAACTAGAATTATTAAATTATAGAAAAAGAGAACATTATCGCTTTTTCAGCTACCAGTTTGGTACAACGCATATTTTTCTTTAGAAGGGTTCTCTTTTTTCATTTAAGCTTAATTTCTGATGGAAATTCTGAATATTTGATTATTTACCTTCCTATTTATTTGTGCATGTTATAACTATTAAGCAATATTAAAACGTAGGGCAACTGGAAATGGGCAGAATAAGAAGATGGAAGATTTTTCAAATCGGTTTCACATGAAAGAGACAGCTTGCGTGTCGTCGCAGAACTGGTACAAAGAGGTAGACACGTAATTCTGTATGCGGTTGATGATCTATGACTGCAATCGCAGGTTCGTGGGAGAAAAAGCGTGAAAGCACGTTTTAAGAACAATTTCGCGACACGAGTTGATACGAATCTTGTTTCTGAACGTGCCCCAGGGCATGAGAATCGATACTGTTATTTTCTCACGAAAGCTTCAATAAACTCTTCAAGATTTTTTATTACTACACTTACACTTATTTACATTTCAGGTCAAAACCATATTTTTGTTCTAAATACAGATTCAATCTTAGAACTTCCAATTTGTATAGATATTAATGGTGAATGCCGATATGATAGATCCTATACGTATTGATCCTAACTTTAGCAACGCCTAACACATATCAGCACAACTTTTAGATTTTCATAATTTGCATTTTTGAAACCTGATGTGTAAAAAAAATTATTACAAGTTAAAAAAAGTCGAGTTTATTTGAAAAATATGCTGCTTTCTAATCATAGATTCCAATCTTACTAACATCGAGACCATTCTATAGCTGAACTGGTTCGTGTCAGTGCTAAGTTAATAGAAAGGCAAGGGCGTTTCTAGATGCCAATTCCTATCTTACCCACATCAAGACCAATTCTTACCCAAACTGGTTCGTTTCCATGATAATTTTCTGGAAAAGAAACCACTTTTCTAGAAAATTAGCAAGGTAGGAATCTATCATTACAACGCAACTTGCACATCTACTCATTGCACAACTCAGTACAACTTTCGGATTTTCAAAATTTGCATTTTTGAACATTTTTGTCTAAAAAAAAGTATTCCGAGTTCAAAAAAATCTAGTGTCGCGAAAAATATACAGATGAGTTAAAATGTTATCAAAAGATAGTGGTTGCGCTCGCCTGGCACAACTCAGAACAACTTTTAGATTCTAAAAATTCGCATTTTTTTAAATTTCTGGTGTGGTGCCAAAAGAAAGTTTTTCGTCAATTTTGTCTCAAAATAGAACAAAGATCTAGCAAATTTAGTACAACTTGTTTCTTTACAAAAATGGCAACAACTTTTGTTTGTAAAAAGCAAAATACCTTTCATTTTTTGGAAAATTCAACATGGTGTTGCCAACTTGATGGACATGCATTTTTCTCACTGTACGGCGTCGATCCCTAGACACTAAGCTGCCCAAAAAAAAAGTATGATTTTGAATTTTGTAAAAGCTACCCCCTAAATTTGTTCCTTTGGTTAAAAAAAATACTGCTATACATTTTCTTTTATTTTCGAAAAATAGTTTAAAGGTTTCGCTAGGCTATGTCTGAAAATTTAGTTTCTTAGTTAGAGAAATAAGCCCTAAATTATATGAAATAAATTTTTTTTTAAATATTATTGGTCTTAGAATACGAAAATTTGTAATTTCATTGGAATTAATGGTCTCAAACGGCCCCTAAAAAGTTTGTTTCCTGGAATAATATGAACAGGATTTCTTCTACAATATAAATGGAATATTTTTTACAACGAATAAATAAAAAATATTTACACCGAACAGAAAAAAATCTTGAATTTCGAAATACACAAAAAATACAAATATTTAAAAGTTTGAACATTCCTATAGTACTTCAAAACATATGTTTACCTATCATTTTATATCCAGTATTATTTTTAGCAATTAAAATTCAATAATGTGTAATTCGAAATTCAAGATTTTTTTGCTCTACCCTATAAATATTTTTAATTTTTGTTTTCACCAAATTCAGGATCTATTCCTCAATAAATAATGAATACTTTATGGGGGTGAAAAAATTTTTTATGTTTAAAGATGCATTTTCTTTAATTTGAAAAATAAGTAAATTCATTTGCAGACCTAAAATTGCCTAGATAGTCTTTTTTAACAAAATAAAGAAATTCACTAAGTAACGTTTGCGAAATTCAAAAACAAACAAAATAATTATTAACAAATCACGAAGGTTTTATTTGACCGCGTGGCTCATTTATTCGCCCATATATATCAACTCGACACGTTCATGTGGAAACGTATATTCGCTCGTTAAAAAAATTATACTTTTCGTAGAACAAAAGAGCGAAGTGTGCATTTGCTACTTTTAATTAATCGTAATCGTACATTAATTTCTCTCATATTTTATGCAAAAACAATGAATTTTTAAAACTAATAACTGCAAATCACGAAAAGGTAAGTTTTGTTCATTAATTTGTTTATAAAATCATAAAAAATGTGTTTCCTTACCCCAAAACATTATAAATTATTTGTGTATAGTCGTTATACTGATTGAGGATCTGTTGTATTAAATTTTGAAATCTTTAAAAGAGTGACAGGCATACTTGAAAAGACAAATAAATAAAAAATTTATTTTTAAACAGCGAAAAATATTGTTTTCTCTGGAATAATTTATTAGCAGTTGATCGTGAGACCTGGGGCATTTAAAAAAAATCAAAATCCGTTCAAGATTGAACTGTCAAGTTATTTTTGTCCAAAAAAAGGACCGCGCCACCGAAATAAAATCTTCATAATTTCTTAATAATGATTTATTCTAAATAATTATTTCTGTATAAAACATATTTATGCCTTTCTGAGCAACTTTACAGCTGAACATTTTTGTTCTTCGAAATTCGCTCTACTCCTCGTGAGCTTAAAGATATGAATGCATGATTTATGCAATTTTTTGAGAAATGATTGATAACATTTGTTATCATCTACTAGTCGTAGAACATCATCAAATATATGCCTTTAAAAGTCATCAAGAAATTCCAAGAATTGGCTGAATTACGACGAGTTGAATCCAAAAGAGAGAAAATATCATGATGCGTATTTAAATTTCCTATTAAAATGTATACTTTTAAAATTAAAGTTCGAAACTTTTTTAAAAAGTGTCCAGGGGCCAACATCCAGTCCAAAAGTAAAATATCAGTCGCGGGAGGATAAAAAACATTTATATCTTGCACATAAAAGACATAAATTAGCATAGCTTTTCTGCAATAATTACCGAAATTTCTGCAGATTATACAATATTTTCATATTTCTACTGAAAATCCTATAACGTTAGCCGACTCACTTTTCTCCGTGATGTAATGTATGCATTAAACTACTTTAAAACTGTAGATTTATTATTGATTTTTTAAAATACTTACAACTTTCAGGTTAATCGTTCATGTAGTTATCAATAATTGTTGGTTTTTACCTCTATTAGTTAAAAAAAAAAA
>CAKNWT010295440.1:0-18124 GCA_932066315.1 Andricus coriarius | reverse complement strand
TTTATTTTGCTTCTCTTAATAATTATAATGCCATATTACTTTAACATTACTTTACCATTACTTTACCATTACGCTGTAGCGTAATGCTTGCGTTCGGCCGGTCCGCCAGGGTGTATTTTAAGGATATTATATTTGACACAAATTATTTCCGTCGCGTATCTTGAGCGGTGACAGGTTTTTGCTGCTTGCCACCCGGTAAGAAGAGAAGAATAGAGAAAAATTAATATTTTCAGATTTAAACGAAAGAGTGTGCGTTATTTAATTTTTTTGAATGTGCTAATTTTCCATCGGCAATAGTGCCCAACGAAAGAATAGGTTTATCTCCGAAACCAATTCTTTTCTATTTGCTTAACGATTGCCAGTTATGTTGAGTTCCATGCAGGTGAACATATTTTCCATTTTTTAAATTCCTCTTAATGCAAGCAGTAGACACACCTCTCATGGTTATTTTTAATTCCATACTTACATGATATTTTTTTGATTATTTAATTCTTTCTAATCTGTCCACAAAATGCGTTCACTTACATGGCTTCTATTCCTCCGTGTGCAACATAAGTTTGGAGATTTCAATTCTTTTTCTCATTTTTATTTTTAATTCCATACTTACATGCTTTATTTTCGATTATTTCAATTCCTTCTAATCCGTCCCTTTTTTTGTCTATTTCTCCAACAGATGACAATGATGATGCCAGTCTAACTCAACGGGCCGTTGTAAGATGACACGTCTCTCAAATGTCAAAAAGCAAAATATTATTTTCCCAGTGAACCGTTCTTTTTGCGCGATTGTTTTATAATTCTTTTTTCATGCACGCTCTATTTAATTTCCTTTTCAAAATACCATTCAAAAATTAACAAGAATCTCTGAAGAATAAGGCAGAATCCAAGTCCAATCAAAATATAATAATAAAAGTGACATTTCTCCACTTTTTAATTTCTCCCAATACGTTTCCATTACATTTTTCTGAGTCGATTAAAAGGAATAGCTTTTGCGTCTTCAAAGTGACGTTATTCTCTTTCTTTCTATTCTTTCTTTCGCATTCCTCCACTTTTTAATTCCTCCCAATACGCTTCCATTAAATTTGTCTAAGTCGATTAAAAGGAATAGGTTTTGCTTTTTTTTTGTGCTCGTTGGTGGAACTTTCGATGGAGGAAAATTCACGCCCTTACGAAAAAGTATGATAGGAAAATCATTATAGGCCTATGATGATTTTCCTATATTTTTTTTGCGATTATAGGAATAATTATAGGAAAGATTATAGGAAAAATTGTAGAAATAATTATCGAAAAAAGTATAGGAACCCTAGCGGACCGAATGAACGGAACGGATACGCTACAGCGTATCGCTATAGTATCCACATCGTATCCTCTCCGTATCATGCAAGAAAAACTCATTAAAAAGGGAAGATGAACATTTAACTTGTTAAGATTCGGATTCTACGTGAAATTTTGGGTTAGAAGGTCATGGAGTAATTGCAATAGTTTTTCCTAAAACGATAAAAACTTTAAAAAAATATAATACCTATCGACAACGTGGGCTGAAGGCGACTTCAAGCGTCCATAATCAAGCATCCATCATCGTTTAAGCAGTACTCCTTAAACGATTATGGATGCGCTTGAAGTCGCCTTCAGCGCACGTTGTCGATAAGTATTATATTTTTTTAAAGTTTTTATCGTTGCAAGAAAAACGATTGCAATTATTCCATGACCTTCTAACGCAAAATTTCACATAGAATCCGAATTCCAACAAGTTAAATGTTCATCTTCCCTTTTTAATGAGTTTTTCTTGCATGATACGGAGAGGATACGATGTGGATACTATAGCGATACACTGTAGCGTATCCGTTCCGTTCATTCGGTCCGCTAGGGAAAATAATTAAATATATAAATGAAATATTAAAATATTGAAATAATTAATGCAAAAAAATAGAAGAAAGTATAAATTAATAATGTTTTCTGAACAACTCGCACAAAAGTACATAAAGAATTGACATATTTAAAGAAGTTTTGTCAATTTTTCATGTAATACTATGTAAGAATTTCAAAATAAATCATTAATTTATACTTCTACATTTTGAATTAATTATTTCAATATTTTTATATTATTCATTCCTGTAATTATTTGCCTATAATTTTTCCTATAATTAATCCTATAATAGCGAAAAAATTATAGGAAATTAATTATAGGAAAATCTTCATAGGCCTATAATGATTTTCCTATCATACTTTTTCGTAAGGGAACTTCTTTAAATATGTCAATTCTTTATGTACTTTTGTGCGAGTTGTTTAGAATACATTACACAGCCACACAAAAAAAAACTTTTTTCGGGTCTGGAGGTCAGACCATGTTGACTATATGTTTTTTAGGTCGCTGAATCCGAATCCGAGGTCCGAAAACCCCCAGCACGTCAGAGTTTTGACATAACCTCATAAAACCTCATAAAATGGTTTATTTTCAAGTCCAGGGGTCAGACCATATTTATTATATGTTTTTGTGGTCGTTGAATCCGAATCAGAGGTAAAAAAAAACCAGCACGTCAGGGTTTTGACGTAATCTCAAAAAACCTGATACAACTTTTGTTAGAGTCCGGGGGTCAAACCATGTTTATTATATGTTTTTGGGGTCGCTGAATCCGAATCCGAAGTCAAAAAAAACCCAGCACGTCTTGGGTCTGACCTTCAGACCCAAAAATAGTACATTATGCAACAAGGGGCAAAAGTAGAAGATTTTACTGCAGGCTATTTTTCCTTATAACAACATATAATGGAGATGCAGCAAAAGAAAATTATTATTGCTGCAATTGCATGAAACCAATTATTGTTACAAACGATGATCTTCACAACAATTTTAGAAAGTGATGATGAAGATAGAGATTATGAGGTGGAAAGTGGAATTGTGATGGAAATTTCAATGAAAGTTTGAGGCCCGAAGGAAATCCCAGTTAGAATAATAGGATTCACTATTATGGGATTTTGGTCTTCTTCCAAAATAACGAGGTGTTTCCCGGCCGCGAATTCTATATCCATATACTTTTTTACGCTCTTCACAATTCACTCTTCTTTTTACCGCGGGTTTTATACAATTTTCATTTCAAATATGCCCAATTTCCAACTTCCCGCTAATTCTTCCCGCCAATTTCAATTTTCACTCGCATCCACCTACCTTTTTTTGACGAGTGAAATAGTCACCCATCGAGTGACCCCCACCCGTCACTCTGGTGAATTCTGAACGGTTCACCCGGGTGGATCCGCCCACTCAGCTGGCGCCGCTGAACGGCTCTAAGTGCATCCGAGTGCACTTAGTGAGAAACCTGAACGAACCCATGGAGGTAGACTAGTAGAATAGTGGAACAGCTTCGACCAATAAAGTGCCTGTACAAGATCTAGCAGTCACCTGATAGGTCAAACCTATTCCACTATTCTACTAATCTACCTCCATGGACTGCGCCCTGAGAATGTTGATGTCTCATCCAATATGGCGGCTAACGGTTTCAAATTAGGGGAAAATTTGTCTTTGATTGCATGTTTTCAGATGCCTCACTCAACATTTGATTCCTTTTAAGGGCATTTTTTGCATGCTTACCCGGCTATAACCTTAAAAAAAGTTATAAAATAAAATATTTTCTTCTCCTTTGGCCCGACCGTCAGCACAACTCTTGTCTAAGATCGTTACAGAACAGGTTGACCTTTATGTTCCGTTCCTGGAACACGTGGAACATTCTAGTAACATAGCAGTTCTATCTCTCTGTTCTATATTAGTTACATTACAGAATTCCAGAACTGTTACATATCCTTACAGTAACTGCGTTACAGAACAGTGTGACCTTTATGTTCTGTAATTGTTATGGCACACGTTTGTAACAATTTTATGTATAAATGTTCTCTTTTTGTTATGTAACATTTACAGAACGTGTCCGCTGGGTTGGCATCCCCTCTGGATCCGCGAATGCAATACTGCGGACAGGCCCGGCGGAACGTAGGTTATCTGTCTTTCTTGCTCCTCAAGAAGCGTGAATGTAAAGGAATTAGAGTAAGCGAGACACTGGCATGTGGAAAACAAATGACGATTTTCCACATGCGAGTGTCTCGCTTACTCTAATTCTTTTACATTCACGCTTCTTAAAGAGCGAGAAAGACAGATAACCTACGTTCCGCCGGGCCTGACTGCGGAAAACAATACAGACAGCGACGAGGAGGCTGAAAAGCTGATAAAGGACAGGACCGAGGAGACGAGTTTAAAGGATATTGTGACGAACCGTACGAGGAAGATGGTGAAGGACTGAAGGAGAGGGCAATGGCAATGGAAAGAGCGAAGATGATCGGGAGGACAGCAGCAAGACCAATGTGTGTTGCAATTTTTTTATTTTATAGTATTTAAGGGGTTCTATCTACTTGTGCTCGGTGAATGGTATTTGATGATTATTTTTTAAATGCCCATGGAGACTATAGATAGTCACCATGAAGATGACTCACTTTCGTTGCGTTACGTTGTGTTACATGATTTTTCAATTCGATACCCTCGGCCTATCGTCCTTAAAGAAGCATAGCTTCAAAAAATTAGTAAAAATATATTGTTTTTTTTAGCCGTCGAAACCCATCTAACCCCTTAAGTTTGTAAGGTGTAACTCCTCTACCATTACTCCAATTTTAAGCATGAAATTATTCGTATTTTGGACACGAAGGTTGAGAAACTAAAAATGGATAAAATCGACAAATTTTTTTTAAAGATGTCTCATTTGTATTACTGTATTCGTTTTTATGTTTTTATTTTGTGTAAAAAAATTGAAAAGCCCGCCAGCGCGTAATAACGCATGCGCTCTGTAGCTTTCATATTTGCTTCACAGCAAGCGCCAGTAGGCGTGGCCTAATATCTCTTTAGTAAGAGTACTCGTACCCAAAAAGCATGAGTTTCTTACAACCGTAGCAAGGCGAAGTTCTTACTATTCTCCTAAGGCACAACTGCTCTAAAAGCATATGACTGTAGCAATAACGGCATGCGTTTTATTCTTTTATAGTATGAGACATTTCATGCTACAAAGGTATAACTTTATACCAATGTTGGTAGAAATTCATACCAATTTCGTACGTTAAGTTTCATGCTATAATAATAAGAGTTTGGCATACTATAAGAGTCTGATTTTTTTCTCCGTGTGGTATACTAGGGTGCTAACTTAAAATGCAATATTTTTTTCTTAAGGTCTTAGCCAATACATTTGTAGAGTTTGACAAAAAAGGCCACGTATTTTTTTTTTTATATAAAATTTTCTTGAGCTCCCGCAAGACCTTTAAAGTTCTAGGTTCGCTAAATATTTTTTTATCCTTAAAAGTAAAAACACGTGGTAATTTTTTTGTAATAAGAAAAAATACTATATGGTGAGACTTTGAAAATTTATTAAATTGGCTCAGATACGACACTGATGTAATCTAAGTTTCATAAATTCATTGGGTCTTACCCCCTAAAATCTGTCTTCAAATGAAAACAAAATTTTCCGCATTCTTTATGTTCCGAAAAAAAGTATCTTAGATCCCGCTCAAGGCGATTGAAGATAAAAAATGTCTTCTTTTATTTTCTCTCTTGAACTTTGGGCTCTGGTAAAAAAATAAATATGATAAAAATATATCATTTTTTTGCAAGGAACATTTTTTAATAACAGATTTTAGTCTCAAACCCTTCTTTCGAACAGCATATCACTTAAATGTCAGCTGAATTACATTTTTCACTTTTTTAGCTGACCCAGTGGGCACAAATGTCCAGAAACGTTATTATAACGTTCTAAAAACGTCCTAAGTCAGTCCAAATAACGTTCCTTGGACATACAATGTTCCAGAGACGTTTTAAGGACGTATTTGGAACATAAAACGTTTTTATAACATCATTTGGTCTGACTTAGGACAGTTTTTGAAACGTCCAAATAACGTCTTTTGTCTTGTACGTCCAAGAAACGTTTTTAGGACGTTCTAATTACGTTCATAAATTTGGTGCCCACTGGGGACCCTGCTGGAAGTAAAAAGATAGATATCCTATCCTTTTGAATCATTTTGAATCGTTATGATCGAAATAGATAGATAAAATGTATCCCATTCTATCTCTTTGTCAATCTAAATTCGCGTTTATCTTTTTCAATCCACTCTTTCCTATCTCATCCTATCCTGCTTCTATCAACGTCAATCTTTTTCTGTCTCTCAATTAATCTAAAATCCTTTTATCTTTTTCAGTCTCCTTTTACCTATCTCTTCTTATCCTCGATCTATCCGCGCCAATCTTTTTCTATATTTTTGTCTATATAAATTCACGTCTTTGTTTACCAATATCCTACGAATAGAAATTTCAGGATGTTTTTTTAATTATTTTGAATTTTTAAGGAAAAAACCTTATTTCGCCTACTTCTTCCAGACCATTTATTCAGAAATTTGTAAATAACAATGACGTTTCGGAATCAGATCGATTCCCTCATCAGATAATCTATTGTGAAAATATGAATAATAATAAATATAAGCATATTATGTAAGTAAATATATAAAAAATATAAAAAATAATGGTAAAATTGATACAATAGTAGATTAATATACCTTTAATTTTCGCAGATAGTTCGTATTTGGAGATAAAATCGAAAATTTTGTTCTCAAAAGATATATTAAAAATAGTAGTTCTCAATATAAAAAGAATGCTCATCTTTAAAAATAATTAGGCCTGTAATATATAAATTATGCGAAATTGAAAATAAATACGTATTAATGAGAATGAATGCTAAGTTAGTAAGTCTATATAAGTTTCTAATAGATTGTAAATTTACCTTTTGTGATGAACGAAGTAGGTGAAATTTAAATAATACTATTGATTATTTAAATTTGGGAAATTAAATAAAAGCTATGTTAAAAATTAAAAAAAAAATTTTTAATCAAAAATTAAATTTATAGGGAAGACATAGTGTGCACATGAGCATTGGTTATATTGAGAACATTATCTGGAGAGTGGTGCCTTGGCGTATGCGTAGTAACCTTTCCAAAGGTCATCGGCGTAAGAACTAATAATACTATACAATAAAATACAAGTGATTGAAACATAATAATTTAACAATTGAAAGGTATGAAAATCGAAGTGGTATATAAATTAACAGATGAACGTAGATAGGAATAATCAGACGCGAGATAGAAATGGACTTAAAATAATGAATCTAAGATCATGTTATATGATTTGTTGAAGAAATCTAAATCAGTTACTTTGTTGAGACAGTTTTCGCCTTCTTTTTTAATGAAAACCATTTCGGCAAAGGCACGTTTATAGTAATTAGGTTCAACATGTAGGATTTCAACCCCATCCCAATTAATGGCAGTTGGATCTCTATTATGGCATTGGACCAAATGTTTAGCTATAACCTTATGATTTTTTTCAACATGATTGATGTTATTTTTATGTTCCTTTATTCTAATGTGTAGGGGGCGTTTCGTTTATCCTACATAAGTCCTACCGCAGTTACATGTGATTTTATAAACTACGTTACATTGATCTAAAGTATCTAATTTGTCTTTACCTAATTTAATGAATCTATTTAACTTGGATTTAAATCTAAAAACAGTTTTTTTTTTTAAATTTATGCAATAGTCTTTTAAAATTTTGTGAAATTGTTCCTAAGAAAGGAAGGGAGATGATCTCCTGTTTAACATCAATAATACCATCAACATTTGGGTTGTTATTAGAAGGCTGGGTTTTCTTTAAATCTAACTCAGAAAGTCTTTTATTTATATGTTTCTGTACGAACTCATTAGGATAGTTGTTATACCATAAGTATTTTTTTACAATTTGTAGGTTATCTGAGTGAAAAGTCTTATCAGACAGAAGAATATCGGCATCAACAAGGTTTTTAACAATCCCTATTTTGTCTTGAATAGGGTGGTTGGATAAAAAATTCAGAAGTCTCCCGGAATAGGTTGCTTTTCTAAACCAATTCGTAATAATAAAGTTATTAACGACTCTGCAAAGTTGTAAATTAAACAAATTAATCGATTTTTTGTTTTTTAATATCAAAGGTAAATTGTAATCTACTATGGTAAGAATTAAACTGTGATACTGTAAAATCAATTTTATCTTCGGGAAGAATAAGAAAGGTATCATCTACATAACGAAAATACATAGGAATTTGAAAACCCAATTTACTCATGACATTTGTTTCAAGATCTTGCATAACTATCTCGGCAAGAATTGCGGAGATAGGTGACCCCATGGGGTTGCCAAACGTCTGCCTATAAAATTTTTTATCAAATTTAAACTAAGTGGAATTCATTAAGAAAATGATACCCGCCTTAAAATCGTCTAATGGAATTTGTGTGTTTTCACTAATGTAAAAATTAATCTAATGTAAAAACTAATCCTAATGATTTCGTACCGAAACATATAAATAAAAGACTTTCTGAGTTAGATTTAAAGAAAAACCAGCCTTCCAATAACAACCCAAATGTTGATGGTATTATTGATGTTAAACAGGAGATCATCTCCATTTCTTTCTTAGGGACAATTTCACAAAATGTTAAAAGACTATTGCATAAATTTAAAATAAAAACTGTTTTTAGAGTTGAATCCAAGTTAAATAAATTCATTAAATTAGGTAAAGACAAATTAGATACTTTAGATCAATGTAACGTAGTTTATAAAATCACATGTAACTGCGGTAGGACTTATGTAGGACAAACGAAACGCCCCCTACACATTAGAATAATGGAACACAAAAATAACATCAATCATGTTGAAAAAAATCATAAGGTTATAGCTAAACATTTGGTCCAATGCCATAATAGAGATCCAACTGCCATTAATTGGGATGGGGTTGAAATTCTACATGTTGAACCTAAGTACTATAAACGTGCCTCTGGCGAAATGGTTTTCATTAAAAAAGAAGGCGAAAACTGTCTCAACAAAGTAACTGATTTAGATATCTTCAACGAATCATTCAACTTGATCTTAGATTCATTATGTTAAGGGCATGTGATGCTTCAAACAGGTTCAGCTCCCCGGGTTTTTGTCCACAAAGCTTAAAAAAATTTTAAACTGAATTCGGAGATGCTATAAAATAGAATAACGGACGTCCCCGAACTCTTTTTTATGGGATAATAGCAAAAAAATATATTCTGCTAAATAAAATTTTTCTTTATATGCAATATTTGGAGGTTAGTATCGGTTGTCAAGTCTCATTTTTTTGATTGCCTACAAACAAGCTTAGTTCCGGGACATTAGTTACTATGTTTTATTACTTGTCCTAAGTTTTCGACCAAAAATATTGTGTAGTTTGGAAGTTAAGCTGCGGGGAGAATTTTAACACACATAACCTCAAAATACACACATATTAATCAAATTTAGCAAAATGAATTTTTTTTTAATTATTCCACAACAGCAGAGTTCGGGGACGTCCATTGGCATGTTCGCTATCATTCCCCAAATTTTTAAGGCAAAATCTTTATTATTGTAGGAAAAAAGTCGGGGGAACCTAACACTGCTAAAATCGATCGTTTTTTAAGTATCACATGCCCTTAAGTCCATTTCTATCTTGCGTCTGATTATTTCTATCTACGTTCATCTGTTAATTTATATACCACTTCGATTTTCATACCTTTCAATTGTTAAATTATTATGTTTCAATCACTTGTATTTTATTATATAGTATTATTAGTTCTTACGCCTATGACCTTTAGAAAGGTTACTACGCATGCGCCAAGGCATCACTCTCCAGATAATGTTCTCAATATAACCAATGCTCATTTCTTAAGATGGAGATGGAGGGTGCATACTCCGTCTTCCCTATAAATTTAATTTTTGATTTTTTAAATTTTTAACATAACTTTTATTTAATTTCCCAAATTCGCATAATTAATAGTATTATTTAAATTTTACATACTTCTTTCATCACAAAAGGTAAATTTACAATCTATTTTAAACTTATATAGACTTACTAACTTAGCATTCATTCTCATTAATACGTATTTATTTTCAATTTCGCATAATTGATATATTACAGGTCTAATTATTATTCATATTTTCACAATAGATTATCTGATGAGGGAATCGGTCTGATTCCGAAACGTCATTGTTATTTACAAATTTCTGAATAAATGGTCTGGAAGAAGTCGACGAAATAAGGTTTTTTACTTAAAAGTTACAAATTACCAATATCCTTTTCTCTATCTCATCCTATCCTGCTTCTATCAACTTCAATCTTTTTCTATCTAAATTCCCGTTATCTCTTTCAATCTCCTTTTCTTTATCTCTTCTTATCCTTTATCTATCCACGTGAAACTTTTTCTATCTTCTTGTCAATCTAAATTCACGTCTTTCATTTCAAATCTCCTTTTCTCTATTTCATCCAATCCTGATTCTATCAACGGGAATATTTTTCTATCTCTCTACCAATCTAAACTGTCGTTATCTTTTTCAATCTCCTTTTTTCTATCTTCTTTCATCCTTCATCTATCCACATCAATGTTTCTCTATCTCATCCTATCCTGATTCTATCAACGTCAATATTTTTCGATCACTCTACCAATATAAACTCCCGTTATCAATTTCAATCTCCTTTTCTCTATCTCTTATTATCCTATATGTATTCTCGTTAATAGTTTTCTATCTCTCTGCCAATCTACATTCCCTTCTATCTTGATTAGTATCCTCTCCTCTGCCGCCTCGTATCCTACATCTATGAACGTCTCATTTTTTCTATATATTTTCAGTCGAAATTCAGGCCACGGTATCTTTCTGGTGCGTGGTCAATGAAATTAGAATAGCAAATAATAAGAGTACTCAATTGTGGAAGATAGAAAAAGAGATAGACAAAGAATAAAATTTATATTAAAGGGATAGAATGAAGTAAAGAAAAGGATAAGGGTCTTTGGTTACAGAAGATAGAGAAAGAGATGTAAAGATTAAAATTCGTAATAGATAGATATACTTAGGGATAGAAAAAGATAAGAGTCCTCGATTACGAAAGGAGGAGTATGAGATAGAAAATGATTAAGGTTAGGGATAGGAAAATATAGCGTTTCAGGGATGCAAAGTGACACACTGCGTGATAAAAGGAGAGATATAATAATTCTATATTTTTCTATCTTTCTCAATCTTTCCACTTCCAGCAGAGCAAAACCTTCAAGTTGTCGTGGATAGCTAAAGGACAGGGCGAGATAGAGAAGAGAGGATTGAAAATGATCGGCGTAAGTTTAGATAAAGGACGAGATAGAAAAATATAGACGTTGCTAGATGTAATATAGGATGAGATAGAGAAGTGGAAATTAAAAAAAGATAGACAGGAATTTAGATTAACAGAAATAGAAAAACTTTGACTTAAATAGGTACAGGGTAAGCTGAGATAGAGAATAGAGGATGGATAAAGATAGACGTGAATTTAGATTGAAAAATAGATAGAAAATTATATACATGAGATAGGAAAGATGAGATTAGAAAAGATAGACGGGAATTTATATTGACAGATAGATAGTGAATATTTACGAGTATAGAGAAAAGACAAGATGAGATAAAATAAGAGGGGGTTGAAAAATATTGACGCAACTTTAGATTGACGTTGATAGATGTATGATACAAAGAGATAGGGAAGAAGAGATTGAAAAGAATAGATGAAAATTTGGAATAATTCACAGATGGAATAATATTGACATGGACTGATAAAAGATAGGACGAGATAGAGAAAAGGGTGTTTTAAAAACATAGCCGTGAATTTAGATTGAAAAATAGATAGAAAAAGATTGACGTTGATAAGCTTAGAAGTGGATGAAGTAATGAAAAAGAGATTGAAAAAGATAGACGGGAATTTAGATTGACAGTGAGATAAAAAAATATTGACGTGGATAGATAATGGATAGGATTAGATAGAAAAGACGTGAATTTATATTGACAAAGAGATAGAATGGGATACTAAGATAGACGTTCATAGATGTAGGATACGAGGCGGCAGAGGAGAGGATACTCAACAAGATCGAAGGGAATTTATATTGACAGAGAGATAGAAAAATATTACCGAGAATACATATAGGATAAGAAGAGATAGAGAAAAGGAGATTTAAATAGATAACGGGAGTTTATATTGATAGAGTGATCGAATAATATTGACGTTGATAGAATCAGGATAGGATGAGATAGAGAAAGATTAATGTGAATAGATGAAGGATGAAAGCAGATAGAAAAAAGGAGATTGAAAAAGATATCGACAGTTTAGATTGATAGAGAGACAGAAAAATATTCCTGTTGATAGAATCAGGATTGGATGAGATAGAGAAAAGGAGATTTGAAATGAAAGACGTGAATTTAGTTTGACAAAAAGATATAAAAAGTTTAACGTGGATAGATAAAGGATAAGAAGAAATAAAGAAAAGGAGATTGAAAGAGATAACGGGAATTCAGATTGATTGAGAGATCGAAAAATATTGACGTTGATAGTATCAGGATAGGATGAGATAGAGAAAAGAAGATTGAAAAAAAAGACGTGAATTTATATAGACAGAAAGATAGAAAAATATTGACACGGATAGATCGAGGATAAGAAGAGATAGGGAAAAGGAGATTGAAAAAGATAAAGGGAGTTTAGATTAATTGAGAGATAGAAAAGGATTGACGTTGATAGAAGCAGGATAGGATGAGATAGAGAAAAGGAGATTGGAAAAGAAAGACGTGAATTTATATAGACAAAAAGATAGAAAAAGATTGAAGCGTATAGATCGAGTATAAGAAGAGATAGGGAAAAGGAGATTGAAAAAGATGAAGGGAGTTTAGATTAATTGAGAGATAGAAAAAGATTGACGTTGATATAAGCAGGATAGGATGAGATCGAGAAAAGGAGATTGGAAAAGAAAGACGTGAATTTAGATTGACAAAAAATAAAAAAAAGATTGATATGGATATATAAAGTATAGGATGAGATAGAAAAGAGTGGATTGAAAAAGATGGACGCGAATTTAGATTGACACCACAGTACCCCGACTCACAAGTATTTTTCTGGCCACAAATTTGGTGCGCTAGCAGAGCCATCTTCAGTTGTCCCGGAGAATGAGATTAGGCTATGGCGTCACATACTAACCTGAAAATCATTTTCAATGATTGTTTTGTATTATTGTTGATGATTTACATATTGTTCAATATGTTCCGCTTTTTTTAAACGTGTGTAATTTTGAATAGCAAACTTTTTAGGTTATTCTGCCTGCTTTGCATCTGTAGACACCCTGCTTTCAGTGAAATGAAAGCCAAATAAAACCCTTTTTATAAAAATTATAAGTTATGTATTAGTAAACTCAGTACACATGCAAAGCAGGCAGAATAACCTACAAAGTTTGATATTCAAAGTTACAATTCAAAAATGACCTACAGCAATGTTATAAAATTATTTTATACTTACATCTAAATTGCGTCACTTGATATATTTGTATCACTGAATTCCTTTAAAGAACTTAACACCTACACATGTTTACAGAAAGTGTAACATATTGAACAATATGTAAATCATCAAAAATAATACAAAACAATCATTGAAAATGATTTTCAGGTTAGTATGTGACGTCATAGCCTACACTCATTCACCGGGATAACTGAAGATGGCTCTGTTAGCCCACCAAATATGTGGCCAGAAAAATACATGTGAGTCAGGGTACTGTGGGTGACGCTAGGTGGCTGAGGGTAAACGTAGCCAACAAGTGAAATCAGGCTTCGGGACTATAATTAAGTAGAGCCCTGGCAAACCGTTTTCTTCCAAGTTCGACACAGTTGTCGACTGTGATGTATGGAAAGTAATTTTAAGTATGTAGGTATAGAAGCATGGACATCACATTGTCTTTCTGATGCGTGGTCAACGTCAAATTAATTTTTTTAATGAATTTTTTAATTTTTTTGATGGACTCCCCAATTTTGAGGGATAGAAACAGATGAGAGTCCTCGATCACGAAGGATACAGAAAGGGATTGAAAAAGATTGAAATTCATAATAGATAGATAGACTAAGGGATAGAAAAATATAAGAGTCTTCGATCACGAAGGATAGAGAAAGAGATTTAAAACGATTGAAATTCGTAATAGATAAATAGACTAAGGGACAGAAAAATATAAGAGTCTTCGATCACGAAGGATAGAGAAAGAGATTTAAAACGACTGAAATTCGTAATAGATAAATAGACTAAGGGATAGAGAAAGATAGAGTTCTCAGTCACGAAGGATAGAGAAAAGGATTCAAAAAAATTGGAATTCGTAATAAATAGATAGGCTAAGGGATCGAAAAAGATAAAAGTCCTTGGTCACGAAGGATAGAGAAAAAGATAGAAAATTATTGAGATTAGCGATAAGAATAGATAGCGTTTTAGGGATGCAAAGTGACCCATTGAGAGAGATAGAATAGTTCTATCTTTTCCTATCCCCAAATTACTATCTTTTTCAATCTTTTTACTAACAGCAGGGGAACTGAGGGTTCAAGTGAAAAAATAAATGCGACAAAAACGTTTTGCTTTCATCTAAAAAACATTGTTTGTTTATAACACTTTTGCCTAAAATCCTTTTTTTGGCCAGTAGACCAGTTAAATGACAATAAAATGACGTTTCCCACTTTTCTAGCTGAACTGCGTATTCCAGAGAAAAAATGAATGTGAGAAAAACATTTTAGTTTTTTATAAACAACATTTTTTGCTCATAACACTTTCGTCTACAACCCCTTTTTTGGCCAATAGACCACTTAAATGTCAATAAAATTACATTTTCCACTTTTCTAGCTGAACTGCATGCTCTAGAGAAAAAATTAATGTGAAAAAATACATTTTTCTTTTTCATAAACAACATTTTGTGCTTATAACACTTTCGCCTAAAACCCTTTTTTTGGTCAGTAGACCACTTATATGTCAATAAAATGATGTTTCCCCCTTTTCTAGCTGAACTCCGTGTTCTAGAGACAAAATGAATGTGAAAAAATACATTTTTCTTTTTCATAAACAACATTTTGTGCTTATAACACTTTCGCCTAAAACCCAATTTTTGGCCATTATACCACTTACCCTGGCGGACCGGCCGAACGCAAAGATTACTCTACCGCGTAATGGTAAAGTAATGGTAATGTAATTTTAAAGTAATATGGCATTATAATTATTAAGAGAAGCAAAATAAATATGTAAACTGTTGCAATCATAATAATACGCTAAAATTTACATTAAATGGCCATCTCGTAATTGCAACAGGTTTCTTTTTCAGCGTTAAAAAATAACAAAACAAAGTGGCTGTTATCGAAGTCGAGCCCCTGCATGTTGGCAGCCCACTTGAAGCCTCCGTTAGCAGACTGCAATGAGAGCGACATTATTTTTTCATTTTTTAATGCTGAAAAAGAAACTTGTTGCAATTACGGCATGGCCATTTAACGTAAATTTTAACGTATTATTATGATTGCAACAATTTACATATTTATTTTGCTTCTCTTAATAATCATAATGCCATATTACTTTACATATTAATTAGTTTAAAGAGAATATTTAAACAAATTTCAAAACATTTAAAAGGATTTCTAACATTATCAGAGAGAATTCTGAAGATTGCAAGGTAATTATTTTAAATATGCAAATTTTTAAAAAAATATGAGATAAATTCGAATCATATTTTAAAAGAAAACTTAAAACCTAAAAGGTTTTAAGTATTTGAAAAGAATACAAATTAATTGAAAATTTAATAACATTTCAACAATTTTTTGGCAAAATATAGATTTTTGAAGATTTACAAAAAAAAAATGTAGAAATGCTTTAAGAATTTTTAAAGGTTTTAAAGGAATAATATTTTAAAAGAAAACTTCAAACGTAGAAGGTTTTAAGTGTTTGAAAAGAATAAAAAATAATACAAATTTTTTAAACATTTCAGCCATTTTTTTGGCAAAATATAGATTTTTGAAGATTTACAAAAAAAAATTTAGAAATGCTTTAAGAATTTTGAAAGGTTTTAAAGAAATAAAAATTTGTTGGTTTAAGGCCATGTCAGGGTACCGTGGCATACCTGCCGGCTAAACTGACCCTTCCTATTGTCAGGCGCTCGAAGTCGTGCTCACTGCTCAGCGGGGCGATGTGTTGCTCAACCGGAGGCTCCTGTATCATGTTGCGTTGGCACGTTTAAATCAAGTTCACCATTTAAACTAACCGACACTACAACTTTGTATGTCATTCTGTATACAATTTTTTGATATTTTAATAACGTATGCTTCTTCGATTTCTTCTGCCTTTCTTTCGATTTCGAAATGCAATTTTCAAGTTTTTTCAGGGTTTCAATTTTGAGTGGTTGAAAATGGAAACAAATTGGAAAATAAATTTTAATTCTCAGCTGTCAAATATTGAAATAAATAACAAGTTCAATTTTCAATTGTATAAAATTAAAGACAATTTATAACATAATTGCCATCTGATGGAAATTCAATTGTTAAGAATAGAAATAAATATTCAATTTAATTTTCAACTGTTGAAAATTGAATTTCAAACAGTTGAAAATTTAACTGCTAAAAATTTGAATGAATTAAAAATTTAATTTTCTTTAGTTTTCGACTGTGTATGTATCAAAGTAGCCTCTAAGATATTATAAATTCCGGAATATTCTTAAACCTTAAAATTTAATAACTGTCCGTGTATACGGAATCTTCCGAAGACTGACCAAGAGTGGGGATAGGGGCAATTTAACCTGAGGGATGGCTGTGTCTAGGACTGACGACTATTTAATCTAATATGTATGGAGAAGTATGCATGGGTCAGTGGAAAAACTTTTCTTTGACATTACATGCGCGTTTCTTTATTTTTATCCACACTAATGCATGGTAATTGAACTCTTCCCTATAAAAAACAAAAAAAAATGCATGTTCTATTCTAATTAAACTATTCCTCATAAAAAAACAAAAAAATCGCATGCTTTCTTGACAAGTGGATTAGGTCTACTGGGGAACACCACGTGAAAAAAAATGCGCCATCTATTCGACATCCATGGTGGTGCGGAACAGAGTTAGTAGGCTACATAATACAGTAGCCTCCGTTTGAGCACCACATCGCCCCGCTGAGCAATGAGCTCGACTTCGAGCGCCTGACAGTAGGAAGGGTCAGTTTAGCCGGCAGGTATGCCACGGTACCCTGACATGGCCTTAAGCCAACAAAGGTTCAAAACATTTAAAAATATTTCTAAATTGTCAAAAAGAATTCTGAAGATTGTAAGGTAATTACTTTCATTATGCAACTTTAACAGAAAATGAAAAAATTCGAATCATATTTTAAAAGATATTTATCTAAAAAGTTATAAGTTTTTGAAAAGACTCAATAATATTAAAAAATTTGAAAACATTTGAACAATTTTTTGTCAAAATATAGACATTGGAAGATTTTAAAGCAATTTTTTTACTTCAGAAAATTTTTTTCAACATGTTAGAAAAAATTACTATAATTTCAAACGATATTTACTAATTTTAGAACTTTGGAGCGATTAAAAATATTTCAACACTAGAAAAGATTTTTGAAACTTTATAAAATGTTCTTGAGTTCCTTCCAAACTTGTAAAAGTTCTAAACATCTTTTAAATTAACTTCAATTTTTCCTAATATGTATTAAAATCCTGTGAAATAATAATTAAAAAAATGTCTTAAAACTTTTCTAGATTTTCCTTCGACAGATTTGAATGTTTAAACTGTTATAATATGCAAATTCTATTTTCGTAATTTTCGATTCACACCTACTTAGTCATTCATTCTACTCATCGAGTTTTCTTACAATAGTAGAAATAGACCATAAAAGGAGGAAATTCCCAAAATTGATTAGGTATAAGCAGGTATGCGGACTATAGGCAAAGATATAGGAGGTTCGTACTATATTCTAGAACAATGTCTTCGAGGTTTTCCCCGCTTTTAAATGAGGGGTTTAAACTTTAAAAGGCCTTACATAAATACATAATTTGCCTGGCAGTGGGTGCCTTTAATGTCTGGGTCGTGTATCGTTGCAGAACCGTTTGCAGTTTAATAATTAGGAATTTGCAGTCGTGTATGTTACATTGAAATATTTAGTACTTATAACTATTTTCTTCTATTTTATTTGAATAATTGAGGCGCTGGATGCAAAAAGGAGATATAAAATTATTTTGCTGGAGTGGGGAGGCCCCT
>CAKNWT010295407.1:0-10602 GCA_932066315.1 Andricus coriarius | reverse complement strand
TGTCAGTTTTTTGCAGATTTTAGGACCCCTTTCGGCACGATTGAACAAAACTGGGATAAAATTGGATCAAATATATAGCGTTTCCAGTTTTTAGCCCCAATATATCTTAAATTCACGTAAGTAGCAAAAAAATTTTCAAAGTGTTTTTATGGGTTAATTACAGGGATTTTAAATCATAATTATCTTGTACAGAATACTATCCTAAAATTTGAAAAAATAGAGAAGATGCTGCACACCTTTAAAAATGTAAGGCCATATGACGAGTGGGTCACGTGACCGGCTTCCTACCTTATCGACACTTTTTTTTATTTGTAAACTTATTTTTACACTAATAGCCACATCGAGTTGAAAATTTGGGATAATATATAAGAAGCACTAAGAAACACAGCTCTGGTCCTAAATTTTTATAATGATGAAAAAAGCAACAACAAAAAATTATTTACAAAAAAAACTTTTTTCATAATTATAAAAATTTAGTACCAGAGCTGCGTTTCTTAGTGCTTCTTATTTATTATCCCAAATTTTCATCTCGATGTGGCTATTTGTGTGAAAATAAGTTAACAAATAAAAAAAGTGTCGGTAAGGTAGGAAGCCAGTCACGTGACCCTCTCGTCACATGGCCTTGCAGATAATAATTTTTTAAACCTACACTGAGAAACCCTTGTTTGTATTTCTTGTTAAAAATCACACTAGATTTTACTATCTGAACTTTGCAATGAGGGGCAAAACGCAAATTTTAATAATATTTACTAACCTCAATAGTATCTCGTAGCTACTTAAAGAATTATAAAATATATTGGAATAAAAGTTAAAACTATTGCATTTATTGTAAAAGACATTTGAAGTATTTATTAACCTCTGTAGTAAAAATGCAAGTCTGCACTACTGCCATTTACTAATTTTGATAGGAGAAAGTAGTAAAATGATGCGCAGGGACCGTGCGCATAGAATTACTAACTGGGTAGCAAAATATGCTACAGTCGGAATAGTAAAAAAAATAAACAAGTGTTGCTAACTTTGACACAAGCCTACCTACACACATATTCTACGTTTAACGTAATTCACATTTATTTAAGTTAAGAATTGACAACATTAGAAATGACATATATGTATATATTCTTAAAAGATAGTATTATAGTATAAAGCTGAAACAGAAAAATGGGGTTAGGAGAAAACGAAGCTGGCGGGAATCGAACACGCGTCTCCGAGACAGCAGTCGGGCGATGATCCATCTACCTATGAGACATTTTGAGACTCAGAATGAAAACTGCTATATGACCTAAATGATAGAAATTTTATTGGTTCTAATTCATTTAATTCATAATTGATTAATATTGATGATGTTTTTATAATTTTAAACAACAAAATTTTTAATGTAATTAAAATAAGTAAATATTTGTTTTTTAATTTACGTTCTTTTGCGCATTTTGAATTGAAACATAAATTAAATTTCATTTTCGCAACCTAAAAATCCGTTGATCGGCGATCGACACACGTCGGATGCACTCGGCTGCGCTCGGTCCAAGGCTCGATACCGTCTGCTAAATCAGTTAGTAATATTTGGGACCAATTTTAATAATTGGTGTTAACCTTTGTTACAAAAAGTAGAAAATGTCCATAATACACATCGTGTTCCTACAGACAATAGTAATTTCTTCTACATATTTAGCATATTATGTTATTTAAAATACTTATTACTTTTATTCATTTTGTACAATTTATTAATTTCTCTACTCATTTTTCCTACATCGGATTTTACTACAGAAAATAGTAAAGCTTGCTATTACCAAATAGGAAATCTTCTTATAAAAATAGTATAACTTATTATTTATTTATTAAAATGTCGAAATTTAAGCATTTTGCCCCCATTTGCTATCCGTTTTAGTAATTTTTCTAACCTAAAGTTTCTCAGTGTATTTTCCTCTCGCGCATTACTTAGATTTGAATTCATCAATTCCAAATTCAGTACACTTCATGGGTGCCCGAATGCGCTACTTTTAATCATAGTATCATTTGCAATTTCTGAAACCATTTTTGTTCGGTCCATCCTACTTTTCAACTTATTGCAAGATTTGCGAAGATTTACGCAACATTTGAAAATATAACAAAACTAATTGTGCATTAAAAAACTGTCTAATTCAAGAAAATAGATATAAAGTTCAAAAATTATTACCTGATGTATGACATGTTTTGAAGCCCAAAAAGTTGGCCAAAATAAGTGGTACATTATATGACTCTTATTTTTAATAATAAGAATAATATAATAATTATTGTTATAAAAACTTATTAAAAATGTTTTTTTTACTTGTTCTCGGGTGAAGAAGAACCCGGTTTTCCATCATAGCCACGCACTAAGTCAAGTGACTGATGAGATGATGATGTAATTAGTTAATTTAATACGATGTATGAAATCATTTGCGATGATGTTAAAGGTACCAAATTAGGAGCATGGTGTAGTTTGAAGTTCGTCTGTTACCGCTGTTATGCTTACACATCGGCCGCGAGTGTTAGAGGTGATAACAGTCGCCTCTGGATGCTTTCTTAGATGCGTTCTTATTTATTATTGGGTAAGGAGTTAAAAATTATAAAATAATATATAATCATAACATAATTCAACTTGGCACCCTTATGTTCTCCGCTCAGCTTTAAGCACTAAAATCTTCAAACTTCCGAGTCTGACCATAAACTCAAATCTATAAATTCACCGAACTTACCGAAATTTGCAGATTTTATCACCTAGTTTTACAATCTAAATCCATCCTTGTGCAGATGTCATTACATAACCAAATTCACTTGCATAACCTAATCTTCTGATAAGCGTGCGAATTACAAAACTATTTACTCAACAAGTTCGGTCAGCGTGAAAGCACCGCTTACAAGCTATGAAACTGTGAACGTCGCTTGGTACAGTAAAAAGTTTGCTCTCTGATGCAAAACTTAGGGAAACCGGAACGACCTCCCCCACCTGAAAGCCAGTCCATTAGCCTGTACAATTTCCCCATTCGGCTTACCCCTTCCAACGAAGAAGTCATTTAGAAAATCGAAAGTATAAATAACTCATTCCGGGTTGTCAGAGTCATCAGATCGTCGTCATCGGCGACAAAGGCAGCTATAAGACGCGGTATGGCACTCCGCGGAGTTTGGCCGTTGGGGCTGCTAATCCTTTTCGTGTCCCTGACCTCAGCGAGGGATATCCGGTCCCTTGCAGGCTCTGAATCAACAGATCTTCAAACGAGAGATCTAGAAACAGCCGCTTCCCACCACCACGAGAAGGGCGGCGGTGACGAGCACCACGAGGACCATCACCACGAGCACGGTGAAAAGGGTCACAAGGGTTACGAGGGTCATCATCACCACGAGAAGGGCGAAAAAGGTCACCACGACAAGGATCACCATCATCATCACTATCATGACCACGGCGGTCATAAAAAGCACCATCACCACGACGATGGGCACCATCATGAACATCACAAGGGGGAGAAAGGTGAGAAGGGTCACAAATTCCACGAGAAGGGTCATTATGGCAAAGGTCATAGCACCAAGGGTCATCACGAAGTGAAAAAGCTAGACGAGTACAAAAAGGACAAGCACTTCCATGACGAGCATCACGATGACGGACATCACGAACACCACGGAGGACATCATCACGAACATGGCCACAAGAAGGGCCACCACCATAAGAAGGGTCATCATCATAAGGGTCATCATGAGGGGCATCACGGCAAGAAGGGTCATCACCATAAGGGTCATCATCATCACGATCATAAAGGTCACAAGGACGAAGGTGGTCATCATGAACACCATCATCATCATCATGGTCATGGCAAGAAGGGCGGACACGAAGACCACAAAAAGTGGCACTACAAGAAGGGGCACTAAACTCTTCACGATACCACCAGCTTGTTTAGGCAATAGAACACGTAAGCAGACAAAAATTGGGAAGGACTTTGACTGACCTTATACAAATTATAAATGTTGCATTATCGTATTTGGAGTTGTTACCTGTTACTCGTTACCTGTTGATTCGTTGTAACGCATTGACTTTTTTGTTGACTATTTGTAAAATAAAGTTTTGGATGAAAACACTGTTGTAAAATAACCATTACCTTATTATCTAATTTCAAGATCTATTATTGTCCTAGATTAAATCACCGTATGCACATGTTGAAACAAATGGTTTGCATTATTTTCATCTTCACACGTCAATCTATTGTCTGTTGTACTAAATAAAAATACGAATAAGCAGAAAAGTCCAAAATGCAGATTCGTTATTTTAATATGGGAAGGCACAGAAAAGCTTTTATTCTAGGATATATCTTATTCATTATTTCTGCTGCTTCAAACCTTTATCTGGCAATTGATTCTAGTTAGCTGTCGTTATTCCTAATTAGAAATGATATTCTCGATATTGTCTAGCGTTTCTCTCAACCAAATATTTACTAGTTATTGAAAACCAATTTTTTTTTCTAATATGATTTCTGATAAAAGATCCTTGAATAGTTTTTCGCATTGAAATTGCACAACTATCAAGCCAGTTCCTAATATATTATTCTACCAGATCTTAAGGAAAATAAAAATAAATAAAAATAAGAAAATCAATAAGCTCTTGAGTGAGATATGAAGATAATCGGACATCCATTCTAAACATTTAAATTTCTCAAACTTTCTAAAAATAAAAACAGTACTGATTTCAACAAGGTTCCTTTATTTCAATAAATAAGAAGTATTATCCTCTTCCTAGAAAAATGGTCAAACATTACACACTAGTTAACAAAATATATCTATGGCACATTGCCAAGCTAATGTTTTCCACTACTGTAGCCATGTTTCTTTCCATGATGATGATTTCCCTTCTTCTCGTGGTGATCGTGATGGTGATGATGCTTCTCATGTCCATGTTTACCATGATGACCTTTGTGATCCTCGTCATGATGTCCCTTAGAAGTGTGACCCTTCTTTCCATGGTGGTCCTCATGATGTCCATGGTGATTATGATGTCCCTTCTTATGATGACCCTCTTTATGCCCATGATGGCCATGATGATGACCATGCTTCTCATGATGACCTCCCTTATGATGATCATCATAGAACTTGTGCTCCTTATGAAACTCGTCTTTATGAGCCTTATGATGATAACCACTAGTTTTGTGACCCTTCTTATGACCCTTTTTCTCACCAAATTTTCCGCCTTTGTGACCCTTTTCGGCTTCATGATGCTCCCCATGTTCACCATGCTCATCATGATGATGCTTCTTGTGACCACCATGCTCTTCGTGATGACCCTCATGGTGACCCTTATCATCGTGACTTTTCTCGCCTTTGTCATGATGATGATGACCTTTATGTCCTTTATCGCCTTTTTCTCCATGATCCTCATGATGATGGTGATGGTGGTGATGACCTCCGCCTCCTTCTGAATGGTGATCCTGTTTGTGATGGGTTGACTGAGACTCAAGATCAGAGGGCACAGAAATTAAGGCACTTCGGCCCCTTCGTTGTATATCTACTTCTCTTCCTAATGTGGATACCAGAAAGCAAACGAAGACCAGAGCGAGACATCGCCAGGAACGAATTTTAGGAACCATGTCGAAACAATGAAAACCGAGGTGTAACTGCCTTCCAGAATGCTGGATCGTATTTATACTCATCTCTTGGAGAGACAGTGATCCCCCCGGAATTTTGCGCTTTGCTGAGTGTCAATTCGATTTCCCTTTTCAAACATCGAGTTTGTTCGCCAGTCATGTGGCACCGAGCGATCTTCGCTGGCAACCGTAACGCCATCATCAGGAAGATCGCTTTTTATACCCGGCCGTCGAACCGAACCGTGACTGATCAATTTTATGTAATCACCTGCTTAGATAACCTATGACTACGAACAATAACTTGAGCTTAGGCACAAAATGTGGAGCACCTTTCCTGACTGGTTAACCAATTGCTTATGAAAGCAACTGAGCAATTTTTTCACTGCAGATCTTGCAGTTACATTTCTAGATTGAAGAAATCAGTCGCAATTTTTTGAATCCAGCATTTAGAGAAAATTTAAAAAAATATTTTGTGGAAGATGTTAACCACTAGAAATTTAAGAAATTCGAGATAATTCAAGAGAATTCAAGTGAATTCAAGTGAATTCAAGACAGTTCAAAGAATTTAAGCGAATAAAAAGAATTTAAACAAATTAAAAGAATAAAAAAAAATCAGGAATTATCCATAATTTGAATCTCGTGTCATTTTAAGTATAAAATCCTTTACAAATAGAATCATACGTCTGAAGGTGTACATCTGAATCAATTCAGAGTCAGCTCCTCAATTAAGTGCACTTTTTGCATTATTAAAAGTTTTTGATCATTCATTTTTTAATCGCAATAGAAGAGTGAAATAAAAAAGGATGCAAAACTTTATTTTCAACATTCCCTGACTTTTCCCTGATTTTTTCCTGACCAATTTTTTAATTTCCTTAACCAAAAATACTTGAAGACCATAATTTAAATCTTGTGTCATTTTAAGTATAAAATCCTTTACAAATAGAATAAAATAAATTGAATCATAATCGTTTGATATTTACATTCATGATTATGGGCTATTATTCAAAGGGCCTCTTATACTGAGCGTTGTTAGTTGTATTTTTAAATCCCTGACTTATCCCAGATTTTCAGGTTTCCCTGACCTAAGCCCTGGATTGCGAAAAAATATAGCATTTTTAAAAATGCGAAAGTTTCTTTTGCGATATAGGGGAGAAGCAGGTAATACGGCGCGGACGCTTTTACAATAATCTGCATATTATGAACGAGTGAGGTTAGGTTCAGTATGTTCATTTATGGATGCAACATAAAATAGTTAAATTAAGATAATTGTGTAACTTTTCAGGTGAACAATGGTTTAAGGTCTTTCTCATCTATTATGACAGTTGCGAAAAAAATTGAAGCTTATGATATTTTGCACCAAAATTAAAACTTTGTTAATATTAATCTTCTGATTTTCCAGGAGAACATTATGTGTCACAAATAGCTCAAGTTATGTTATATCTGCAAATAAAAGTCTTATTTCAATAATATATACAAGAGGGTAATGCGGCGCGGACGGCCATTTTAATGGTAAAATGTAGAAATGTTCAATATTGTATTGTCATAGCACTGGATGCTAATCACTCGCAAAATGTAACAACTAATTTATTTTTGTTGTAATGCAAATTAAATGGACTTTTTTGGAAGACTAAATAATTAAGTATTTCAATTTATGTAGAATCCAATTTTGCTATTTATAAAGCAAAGCTATAAGATAATGATCTTTGCGTTACCTATTTTACCATAACATTATTGATCAGGTATATTCTTATTACTATCGATTGATATACATATATTATGCACGCCGCATTACCCGTTTCTCCCCTAGTAAATCAGCAGCGGTACAAAGAAAATTCTCATACTTTAACTCAAATTATTAAGGTAGGATAAAACTTGGTGCAATGTACCTACTATTTTTTTTAAACAAGCGGAAACTCTTATTTAAATCCAGCATTTTCTGAAACAATTAAAATGATTACATTTTTCTATTTCATTCTGACGAGGGGTTTCTCATTGCTTGGAAATTTCCAGAAATAATATAAGAAAGTTAAAAGTTAACTAAATGGCGACTGTTAATCTGAAAATACTATTTTTTTTTAAATGTACAAATTTAAAAATTCTACATATAAGGAGTCCATTTTCTCCGATTTTCCAACGAATAGTATTATTGGGCGTCCGGGATTCAGGACTTCCAAACACAGCCTTCTGAAAAAATTACGCCAACTATCTAAAACTGGAATACGCGCGCCCATATATATTAGGGCGGAGTGAAAATGCTAAAATTAATCGAATTGTTTGAGCTAAGACAATAAATTTGTGGGCTAGCAGCCGAAAAAATTAAAACAAGTTTTTAATTGGTTAATATCTTTTGTTCTCTTTTTTCATTCAAGACTTCAAATTTAGGAAAATTATTCCAAATTTCCCTATCAGTTTCAAAATGATGGGAAATTTTTTTACAGACAATATTTACAATTGCACAATGATAAAAAATTCCAACAAAAAAACGTTTGCTCGATTTAGAATTTTTTGAAAATGTGCAAAAAACATATTTTTTGGACCGAATTATATGGTGCGAATATTTTGAAAAATGGTCAATATGTCGAATCAGACATTTTTCCAGCTTGAACCAAAAAACTTGATCAATTTGCTTTTTCAGAAAACAACTTTCTTTGTGATTCAGGAATTTCGGAATTTAGTACCTTTTGCGATTTGAGACGTTTTAAACACTACGAAAAAATGCGTTTTCATGAAAGTAAAATAAGAACATATTTCTATGGTTTATAATGAACAAATTTTAGGTTCGATGTATTCAATTGAAATAAAAATATCTTTAACTCAAGCACAATTTCTGAACAATAGAAGGTTTCAACATTTTTCTTCGAATTTTCAAATAAAAAAGTGAACAGAAGATATTACCCGTTTTTCTTGCTCTCACCTCAAACGATTTAAATCATTTTTAGAAAGGACATATTAATCGGAAGAGAATAAGGATAGAGTAACAAAATTAGAGTATGTGTGTCTGATATTTAAAATTAATTAAATCTAGAACTAGCTTTTGAAATAGAGTTGCTTTGAGATTAAAACTGAAAAAAGGAATAAAAGAAGATATCATTTTTAATATAGGAAGAGAGGATAAAAAGTAATATAACGAGATAGAAAATCACATACTTATTGGAAAGAGGAGCAGATAGGAGAAAGGGAATGGGAAAGTTATAGAAAAGAATATAGTTGTCAGAAAGAGAATAATTACCAAAATTAATAGAAAGGCATAACATATAATTGAAAAGAGATGCGAGATAATAATTGATGAAAATAGCATGAAAAGAATTAAATTATTTCAAAGAGGATTGAAAGAAATTTTTGAATCAGGACAGAGGAGAATAGACTGCGTAGTATTTATAAAGTTCAATGTGTCAAAATGATGAAACTAATTTAAAGACAACCAGATTATTGAAAAGTACATAGGATAAGAATAAATATAATACAGAATATATATCAAAGAATATAATTATAGGAAATATGAAAAGTAGGTCAAAATGATCAAATGGAATATAAGCGATAGCATATTTATAACTTGACTCAGAAGTTTAATAAAATTATATTGAATTGCTTGCATTATTCGCAAAAAGAGATAGGAAAGAAGGCATAGAAACGGTAGAATTCTGCAAAAAATAGAATAAAGGATCTGCCGGCTGCGCGGGCTCATTCTCACCGCATGCTGCGCGCGCCGCTCGCAAATTTGAGCACGCGTAAGGCGCGCGTCTGTTAGTTCTCGCGCTTCGCGCTCGATAGTGTATTTACCTCGTGCTACGCGCTCGGCCTTTGCAATTCCCCAGCATTTGTACACAGACTTTTTATAACTAAAGGTCAAAGAGTCACAATAGTAATTTGGTGATTCTGAATAATCTTTTGTTAAAGCTCCTTCGGTTCTAAGGAACACATTCTCATCTGGTTTTTCGTGCTTCGTACTACATTTTGCTTACCATGTAAACTTTCCTACATTACGTTCAACACTATTATATCAAATGTATATTAAATTTGTTATAAGCTCGGTCTGGAATTGTATATTCTGAAATTGCAAAATAAAGTGCAAATTCTTGTTTAGCGTGCCTACTTTAACATTTGTTCCTTATTTTGCATTACATTTTATTCTCAGCTACCCTGAAAATGTATACTATTTCAATAAATCTATAGTATTACAATTCGTAATATGCATTGGTATTAAAACAGAAGCATTTTCATTGTCTTGTATTTATAATTGGAAAAGTGCGCATATTCTTATAGAAAAGTTTAGAACAAATTTGTAGATCTTTTTTGGTTGAACAACTGTTGTCTGTTAATTCTTGTTCGTCTCTTGTGTCGTTTTTCCAAAAATGTAATTTCTTTATGTTTAGCCTTATTTTTTACAATTAACAGAAAATCTACTCGTCCTATCTAAAAATGATTAATAAAATCTTTTTAGATCCTGTTTGGGTGAACAGCTTTCGTCCATTAATTTTTTTTCCTACATTGTGTCATTTTTCAAAAAATTGTATTTTTTATTTTTAATGTTTTTTTACGAATAAAACAAAACTTACGCGTCTTTTGCCGTATCTTGCATAGTTTTACCACAAAATGTATTTTTTTTATTATTTTTTGTTCGATCAAAATTTGAATTTTCGATCTTTCAAATAAATTCAAAAAGTTGTTATGATAATCCTTTAGGGTCTTCAAAAATCAACTTTTTTCTTTTTCAGACTTCTTTAATATCGTGCGTTGTTCGGCTTGAAATTTTCATTTTCGTCATTTTTTTCAATTTTGTAAATGCTGTAACTCTAATAATTATTTTTTTATCTAAAAAAGTCATTATGGTAAATTGTTCCGCTTCTTGCGTACTACGAAAAGCCGTACATAGAATTCCTAATTCTTAAAAAAGAAGTTGTCTAAAAAATTTTGAAAATTTTCCAACTTTGTGCATAGAAAGGGAAGCGAATTATGGAAAAAGTGAACACGTTTAATCAGGAATTCAGACATAATCAACAATTGGGACGTTTACCTGAGG
>CAKNWT010295404.1:3025-14112 GCA_932066315.1 Andricus coriarius | reverse complement strand
GGATTTTTGTTTGGATTCACACTCCTTCCAGTAATAGGTCATTATTTATCTTGTAATACGCTAGAGGAACGCTTTTCAGCCATTCTCGATGAAAAAGGCTTTTAAACAATCCACGCACGTTACATGGACCGCGATGTGAGAGTCTGTTAACGCCCAGTTACCAATTTTTTTCTCAGCTTGTACCGCTTGTACGTCAAGAAAAGTTTTTTTATAGAAAATTCTCAGTTTTCATCATTTAGTTGGACATTTAGATTTTTGTTATTATTTTCATATGGGATAAAAAGAAAATATAAGCCGGTATTTTTTGCCAATATTCTTTTTCCATTACATTTTTTTTGCTGCAATTTATAATTTATTACATTTACATAAATCAACCCAAAATATTCATTTTCTTCAACATTTATCACTTCCCAATCAAAATTAAATATTCCTCATGTTCCCCACATAGCACACATCCCGAAAGAACCAGGTCTGTCCCTGGCTTAGACCTGTGTTTTTCCCAAAAAAACCTAGGACAGACCTAGTTTTTTCGGGAAGTGTGCTATGTGGGTTCAATATTCCTCATGTTCAAAAACAATACTCATTACTCTAATTTTACATTCTCATCTCAATGAGAAGGTATTGGTTTTATGTGAAAAATGACTTTCGCGGATTCAATCAAATTTCGACTCAGAAAAAACGGTTTTCACGAAGGTGTCTGTCTGTCTGTCGGTCTGTCTGTATGTCTATCTGTCTGTAGTATCGTGTAGGCACGATATCTTTCGAAAGATTGATCAGATTGGATTGTGCTTTGGCACAGTTTTTGAAGGCCTAACAAGAAAAAACGAGTTCATGAACCAGCTATATTGGATCAAAATTCAAAAACTGAGCACATTTTGAAAATTTTTGAGACCACTTATTAATAGTACTCAAAAAGACAAACAATTTATCCTAATGACATTTTTCGATAAAAAAAATTATGAGAGTTATAGCATTTTCAATATCGAAAAAAACAAACGAAAATTAACATTTTAAGCCGAACAACGCACGATATGAAAAAAAGGAAAGAGGGGAAAACGTTTCTTTTTGAGAGCCCTACAAGATTATAATAAGAACTTTTTGAATTTTTTCGAAAAAACAAATTTTCAAATTTTGGTCGCATAAAAATAATAAAAAACTCCATTTTGCTGTCAAACTATGCAAGATGCAAAAAATATGAAGATATACAAATCGTGCGTCTAAAAAAGATCCTCAAATTTGTTATGAATCACTTTTTGATGGGATGCGTAGTTTTTGTTTTATTCGTGAAAAACAAGATTAAAAATAAAAAAAAATGATGTTTTGGATAAACAACACAAGAGACGAAAAAAAATTAATAGGCAAAAGTTCTTCACTCAAAGAGGATCTACAAATTTGTTATAAACTCTTGTTATAAAAATTCATGAAAAATTAGAAATTTACTTTTTGGAAAAACGACACAAGCTACAATGAATTTTAATGTAACAAAACTATTCGCCTGAATTATACCTACAAATTTGCTTAGCACCACTTTACACTAGTATGCGTATTTTCATTTTAAGTCATACAAAATAACGTTGAAAGTAAACAAATTAAATTTATGGAGAAACGACACAAGTTGAAATAAAATTATAATAACACTGATAATGATAGACAATGATATTTTAATATATAAATATTATAATAATAGAAAAGATCTTTCATTCATATTCTATTTTTATATCATTTTATTTTACAATTCTATTTCTTTATAGTTACATTTTTTTTATTACACTATTTTTATGTATTTTCTTTTTACCTCATATGAAAATAATAATAAGAAAAATATAAATGTTCAATCGAGTAAAAAAAATCTGCCCGCTGCGCGGGGACATTCTCTTCGCGCGCTGCGCGCGCGGCTCGCAAGTTTGAGCGCGCCTAGGACACGCGACTGTTGGTTCTCGCGCTTCGCGCTCGATAATGTATTTACCTCGCGCTACGCGCTCGATCATTGTATTTCCACACATTTGTGCAGAGACCTTTTCAAATTAAAGGTCACAGCATCGACAAGTGTAATTTGCTGATTGTGAATTCTCTTTTGTTAAAGCTCCTTCGGCTTTAACGAACACATTCTCACCACGTATCAAATTCCTGGGATTCCTTATTCATATGTTGCAATATAAAGCACAAATTTTATTTCTCATGATTACTTCAATATTTTTTTCTTATTTTGCATTACATTTTATTCTCAACTACCTTGAACAATGTATCATTTCAATAAATTTATATTATTACAATTCATAATATGCATTGGTATTGAAACATACGTATTTTCATTGTCTTGTTTTTATAATTGAAAAAAGTGCTCATCCTATACAAAAAAAATTTGTTATTAAACCAAACCAAAAATACGCATCCTAGCGTAAACTGGTTCTAAGAGAATGTTTATAAGAAAAGTTTATAAGAAATGTGTAGATCATTTTTGGTTGAACAACTTTTGTATATTAATTTTTTTTCGTCTTTTGTACGGTTTTTCCAAAGATTTAATTTTTTATTTTTAATGCGATTTTTTACGATCAAAACAAAAATTACGCTTCTTTTAAAAAATTATTTATGACAAATTTGTATAGCTCTTTTTTGTGTGAGCAACTTTTGTCTATTATTTTTTTTCATAGCTTGTGTTGTTTGTCCAAAAATTTAATTCTTTCATTTTTTATTTTATTTTCTAAGATTAAAACAAAAACTGCACATTCTATCTAAAAGTGATTGCTAATAAATTTGTAGATCTTTTTTGAATGTATAATTTGTTTCTATTCATCTTTTTACGTACCTTGCGTCGTTTTTCCAAAGATTTAATTTTTATACTTTTAATGCCATTTTTTACGAATAAAACAAGAATTACGCATCCTATCAAAAACTGATCAATAAAAAATTTGTAGATCTTTTTTATATGCACAATTTTTGTTTTGTCACCATTTTCCATATCTTGCTTAGTTTGACCGCAAAATTAAATTTTTGATTTTTCATTATTTTTTTGTGCCGTCAAAATTAGAATTTTTGATTTTTCATAAAATTCAAAAAGAGTTTATGACAATATTGTAGGGTGTTCAAAAAGCAACGATTTTCACCTCTCGACTTTTTTTCATATCGTGCGTTTTTTGGCTTAAAATGTTAATTTTCATTTGTTTTTTGGAATTTTGTAAATGCATTAACTTCGGTAATTTTTTTTCTATCAAAAAAAGTCATTAGAATATTTTGTTCGCCTTTTTGAGTACTATTAATATCCGTCCACATACCCACATACATACAGCCATACAGACAGACACATTCGTAAAAACCTGTTTTTTGGGTTCAGGGGGTCTCAAAACGTGGACATTCGACAAAAACTGGGGGGGGGGGTCAAATTTTACACAAATCTAATACCTTCTCTGATGAGAATGTAAAAAAGAGATTTTTTATAAAAGAAACTTTTCTATGAATAAGAATGGTAAAGTTTGAAAAAAAAACAATTTTTTGTTATGAAAAACAGAGATAAAAATGAATATTTTGGCTTGATTTATATACATTTAATAGTTAAAAGCAATAAAAAAAATTCCGGCGGCAGAAATCAAATCCGGACTTTCCGGTCACAAACTCAGAGCGCTACTGCCTAATCTAACCGGGAGTTGAAACACTCTCGCATCACGGTCTATGTAAGATGCGTGGATTTGTTAAAAGTCGTTCTCGAAAACGTAGAGTGGTCCAGAAATTCATTGGAAAATTTTTTCTCGAATTTTCGTGCATACCGCCCCCAAAATTTGTTCGAATCCACACCAAAATTAATGCTTTATTTTTTTGTTAAGAGAATTATATATGTACAGGTTTCGCAAGCCCCGTGAAGTTTAACACGTACTTCCCATAAGAAAAAAATAAGTTTTTTTAAATTTTATTCAGAAACGGCAATATGAGGTGAATAGAGTTAAAAATAAAAATTTCTCTTCGCAATTAGCTGTAATTAATTACTTTTTAAATATCACCCCGAGAAGTATGTTTTTATAGGGTTTCAAAACAAAACCTAAAAACGAAAAATTTGATTTTGGCGACATTATTGCGCTAATTATGATTTTTTTGCGGTTTAATAATAAATTATTACTTCCTACTTATAATTAGATGTTTAAATAAGTTGTTTAAACAATTTATTATTGTTTTTAGTCATTTTCTCTTAGTATAGAGTTAGAACATCGCGGTTTTTTCGTATTTTTCAACTTATTATTTTCAATTTCTTAAATAAATTGTTTAAATAATTTATTATATAATAATATTCCATTAGAATAATCCTAGAAAGTTGCAGTTTTTATGAAAACTTTCCACTTTTTGTCCACTTTTCAATTATAGTGAGGTTATAATTAATTAAAGTTAAAAACGCAATTGTTTAAACAATTTATTATTGTTTTAATTAATATTCTCTTTGAATAATGCTACAAAGTTGCGAGTGTTTCTGAAATATTCAACTTTTTGTCAACTTTTCATTTGGTGAGTTAGTAATTAAAGTGAGTTAACATACATAATTGTTTAAAGAAATTATCATTTTTTATAACTATCCTCTCCTATAGTAATGCTAGATAGTTGCGGATTTTCCTTAAATTTTCCACTTTTTGTCAACTTTTCACTTAGTGAGGTAATAATTAATGCAAGTTAACGATCATAATTGATTGAACAATTTATTATTGTTTACAACTATATTCTCTTAGACATTTATTAGAAAGTTGCGGTTTTTTCTGAAATTTTTAACTTTGATTTGGCTTTTTAGTTATGAACAAATAATAAATGAACAATAGAGAATCATTTTTCAAACAATCTCTTTCTTTTTTGTGAATATATTTGTCTGAAACAAAACAGATATTTGAAATATCTTCATATTTTCTATATGGATATAATTAAATGTAAATTAAATGTGAATTTTCCTTGAAAATTTGTTCATAACTAAAAAGTCAAAGAAAAGCTGAAAATTTCAGACAAAAACGCAACTATCTGGCATTAATATAGGAGAAGATAGTTATAAACAATTTATGTAAACATCTAATTATCAGTAGGAAGTAGTATTTTATGTATTAGAAACAATTTGTATTAAAAAAACTTTTAAAAAATCATAACTGGTGCCAAGAACTCACAAAACCCAATTTCTCACTAATGGTTTTTTATTTGGGACCCTATAAAAAAGACTTATATACCTAATATTGACGATTCGGAATAAAATTTTCAAAGCCGTCTTTTTTTCTTATGGGAAATACGTGTTAAACTTAATGGGGCTTGCGGAACCTCTAAATATCATTTTTTTAACGCATTCATTTTTTGTGTGGATTCGAACAAATTTGGCAGCGATACGCAAGAAAAATTGTAAACAAAATGGGACCACCCTAGTGTAGGTCCCCCTTATTAAATAAAGTTAATTTATCTTTAATCTGTTATGTTTCTATAAAAATAAGCGTCTATTATCTATAGGCTTATTTTACTTCGGTGGACATGGATTTAAGATGCAGGAAAGTTATATGCTTCCTGTAGATGCGCCAGAAGTTTATTTGAGGAATGATGCCATTTGCGAGAGTCAATTATTGTCTGTAATTATGAAAAATGATCCTGCCTTGTTCGTCACAATTTTGGATGTGTGTCAGACTGTGCCTTCCAAGTAATTAAACTTTCGTTTTAAACGAAAACTGTACCGAATTTGTTCAAATTTTTTCTAACGAAAATGTTTATCTAGGGAAATAAATCCAGTGATTCACAAAGAAGTTCCTTTAGTGAATGAATACAAAGGAGGAAAAAATTTGAGGAATTTAATCCAGGCTTATTCGACTTCTAGTCATCGTCCCAGTTATGAACGAAGTGGCAAAGAGTGTGGAGTATATGCGAAACATCTCTCTAAATTTATTGATAGGGATATACCTATCAATAAAGTCTTTGAAGAAGTTGGAAAATGTAAATTAATACAATTCATTTACTTTTTTTTTCAAAGATTCCAAAAGATTCCAAAGGGTGGTCCAATTTTTTTTACAAGCAATTCACCCCCAAATTTGTTCGAATCCACAGAAAAATAAATGCGTTAAAAAGTATATATAATAGTATAGAATATACATATAAAGTATAAACGTTTTTGTAAATTTTATTCAGAATCGTCAATATTAGGTGAATCGAGTTGAAACTCAACATTTATCTTCAGAATTAGCCATAAAATACGATTCAAAAAATTACTTTTCAAGTAGCACCATCATAAGTCTGTTTTAGAAGGTCCAAAAAAAACACCAAAAATTAAAAATTGAGTTTTGCTATTATTTGACGCTAATTAAGTTTTTTTTAAATACAGATTGTTTCTAATGCATAAAGTATTACTTTTTTAATATTTATAAGCTTAAATAAATTGTTTAAACCATTTATTACTGTTTATAACATTTTTCTCTTAGAATAGAGTTAGAGATTCGCGATTTTTTTCAAATTTTTAAACTTGTTTTTAACTTTTCAGTTAGAGCGAGGCAATAATCAATCAGATTTAACAGAAATAACTGTTTAAACTATTTATTGTTATTTATAACAATATTCTCTTAGAATAATGCTACAAAGATGCAGTTTTTTCTAAAATTTTCCACCTTTTGTCCAGTTTTAATTTATAGTGAGGTTACAATTAATTCAAGTTAACAAAAATGATTGTTTAAATAATTTCTTATTATTTTAAATAATATTCTTTTTTAATAATGCTAGAATATGCGATAGCCACATATGTAGCTATCGCATGATCCTCAATTATAAAAAAAATATTGATAAATAAACAAATGGTGAAAGTTTTTGTTATTTTTCGTTGTTTTTCACCTTTTTCAACATTAAATAATGTGTCAAGCTGTTAATATATATTAATGGAAAATAATGACCGAGGTTCATGCGATAGCCAAGTATTTTCTGAACATTTTTATTAAAATTTGAATTAAATCGGCCCGGTCGATCGGCTGGAATCGTGGCTACCACCAACAAAAAAATTGCGTCTTCCGGTCACCCATATTTCGACCCGATGTTGATGAAAAATTACAATATTTGTTTTTTGTTGTAGTCAAAAACATGTCCTACAACATATTAAAAATTATAAAATGTCAAATAATAATTAATGCAAAAAAAAAATTATCTAAAAAAAGGTCACTTAAACCTGACTACCCCCTTAAACAAAAAGGTTCTCAGTAACTACTTCAAGGAAAGTTTACATTTAATATGATCCAGATAGAAAATTTGAAGAATATTTCAAATATCTCTTTTATTTTAGAAAAATATATTCACAAAAAAGAAAGAGTTTGCTCAAAAAATGATTCTCTCTATGTTTATTTATTATTTTTTCATAAATAAAAAGCCAAACAAAAATTAAATATTTCCGAAATCATCGCAACTTTGTAACAATTATCGAAGAGAAGATATTTATAAACAATAATAAATTGTTTAAACAATTGAGTTTGTTAAATTGCACTAATTATTACCTTACTTTTAGTGAAAAGTGGACATTAGGTTAAAAAATTCAGAAAAACCGCAACTATCTAGCATTAATCAAAGAAAAATTACTAAAAAAACAATAAATTGTTTAAACAATTATATTTGTTAACTTGAATTGATTGAACTCTAATTAAAAAGTTGACAAAAAGTGTAAATTTTTAGAAAAAATGAAAATAAGTTGAAAAATTTAATTGTTTGAACAATTTATTTAAACGTTTGAAAAAACATCAACAAAATCATAATTATTGTCAAAAATTTGCAAACCCCAATTGTTCACTCATGGGTTCTTTTTGGGCGGGGAGTTTGACTGGGTCGATACATCTGTCAAAGAATAACGCAGGTGTCCTAAGGCCAGCTCAGCGAGGACAGAAACTTCGCATAGAGCAAAAGGGCAAAAGCTGGCTTGATCTCGATGTTCAGTATGCATAGAGACTGCGAAAGCACGGCCTATCGATCCTTTTGGCTTGAAGAGTTTTCAGCAAGAGGTGTCAGAAAAGTTACCGTGCGATAAAACAAACTTATGGGGATGATATTTAAAGAATTATTTTAAAAACATTTGTATTCTACAGCTGAGTGTGAAGAGAAATGTTGAGTTTCAATTCGATTCACCTAATATTGACGATTCTTAATAAAATAGGCAAAAACGTATTTTTTTCTTATGGAAAATACGGTTTTAACTTCATGGGGCTCTAAATATCATTTTTTTAAATGCATTTATGATTTTGTGGATTCGAACAAATTTGGGGGCGATAGGCATGCAAATTCGAAGACAAAAAAATTCAAATGCTTTTTTGGACCACCGTAGTGGTCTTGTCTGCTTTTATTGATATCCATAATTTATTATTTATTTAGCTGTCGATACGTGGGTAAAAGGAAGAGCGCGAAATCAGATCCCGATGGTTTCGTCGACAATTACGAAACCCTTTCGCCTCACAGATTCGACTTTAAGCGGTAATTAAAATTTCTCCCTATAAAGTAATAAACCATTTTTTGCCTTTCGTTCTTCTGACAAACATTTTTTCAGGAAAACCCCCTGAAGCTGTCAGAAACATCAATGGCATGATAGCATTTCCAGACAAAATTGTAAATATAAGTTTTGAGCAATGTGAAATCAAGGGTTCCGTTTTAATTTCACAATTCATGGCACCTTACTTGAATGTTGTGAAAATTCGTTTACTCAACGCGGAGGAATATGATGTCAATTTTTATAATTCTGTCCCGTCAGAGAAAAATGATTTGTATCAGAACCCTAACAAAAAGGAGTGTTGGGTTCACAGTCCTCAATTGAGTAAAGTGAGTGTATTTCAATTTGAGATTTCACTTTAATTATTGCAGTTTATATTAAGGGGAATATTAATCATATTGCCTTTTTTTCTTATAACCAGGGACCATTAGTAATTTGTCTTTTGAAGAATGGAGTTCCAGTCGGTGCAACTTTATTTGATGTCATGGATTTCATTCCTGCTTTTTTACATCGATTGAAATAATGAACACTATCTGTCGAAAATTGGATTTTGGACTATACGGGCTGTTTTTTACAATTTCATCATTTTAGTAATTTTTATGTGAATTGTTATTAATAAATATTTTATCGAAACAACGTTATAAAATAAGACGGTTCTATAAAATAATCAAACCAATTGCGGGGTTTATTTTATATATATATATATATATATATATATATATATATATACCGCGGTCCTACTGGGAGCTGGTGTCATTTTTATATGGCAGTTTCTCCGAGTGAGACCCTGCGGTGGTTGTATAACCCCTTATTTTTTATTCATATATATATATGCATATAAATAATTATTCGACTTTTGAACTTTAGTCGGTCGAATTTCCGAAACCATTCTAAGCTGAAATCGAATTTTTCGATTCTATCTTATTCGACCCGAGCCACTGGCGTGTGGAATGTCGAATCTAAAGTCAATTAACGTATTTTCGGAATTAAAATATAAGGGGCCGTCCATAAACTACGTTATTAATTTCGGGGAGGGCTCGTACCAAAAGCTACGGTTTTTGATGATAAATTTTAACGAAGTTTGAAAATTTTGTGAAAGGCGCCCCCAAAGTTGTACAGTTCAATAATACCTTAACAAGTTTCAAAATCACTTTCATATTTCAGACTTCACACCCTTTTCCCTATTCCCCTCTTTTCACCTTTTTAAAAAAATTCTTTTTTACCCTGTTTTCAAGAAACTTCCACCTTTTCTCGTTTTTTCGCTTCGATGCTAACTGAATTAATAGAACCCAATAAGAAAATTCAACTATTTTTGGTTAAAAGTTAATTTTTTTGGTTTAAAAGTCTACTATTTTATTTTTGGTTCAAAATTCATCTCGTTTGGTTAAACATTCGACTATTAGGTTGAAAATGCAACTATTTCCTTAAAAAGTCATATTTTTTGGTAAAAATTTCCACTACTTGGTTGAAAGTTTAACTAATTTGTTAAGAGTTCATTTTTTTTGCAGATTCATCCCTCTTGTCGAATATTCAGTTTTTCAACTGAAAATTTAACTATTTCCATTTTTGGTTAAAATGTATATTTTTTGGTTGAAAACCAATTTTTCTATCTCAGAATGCAACTATTTCATGTTTGGTTGAAAATCGAGGGGTTGACAACTCGTGAAGTCAGGTGTACACTTGTAATGCAATCTCCTAAAATATCTGAAGTCACTTGAATTCACTTGAATTCAGTTGAAGTCACTTGAATTCTCCTGAAGTCACTTGAAATCTCCAGAAATATCTGAAGTCACTTGAAGTCACTTGAAATATCTAAAGTCATTTGAATTCACATGAAGTCACGTGAATTCATTTTGGGGTCACTCATATACAACGTGGACAGTTGGGGCCCGAAAATTTGTTCAAATAAAAAAAAATAAATGCGTTTAAAAAGAAGTATATTTAGAGGTTCCACAAGCCCCGTATAGTTTAACATTATAGTATTTTCCATAAGAAAGCAAGACGTTTTTGTACGTTTTATTCAGAATCGTCAATATTAGGCGTATCGAGTTGACCCTGACAACTTTTCTACAGAATTAGCCATAGAATACGAATAGGAAATTACTTTTTGAAATTCACCCACATACTCTAGTAATTCTATTTTATATGGTCAAAAATTAACCCCATAAGTGGAAAATGGTATATTGCGAGTTTTTGGCGCTAACTATTATTTTTTTGAGGTTTCTTTTAGCGAACGCTGATTCGAATATATGAAATATTGTTTTAAACTGATAATTTAATGTTTAAATAAATTGTTTAAACAAATTATTATTGTTTATAGCAATTTTATCTTAGAATAGAGTTAAAAAGTCGCGGTTTTATCTGAATTTTTCAACTGATTCTCAACTTTTCAGATAGAGCAAGGCAATAATCAATTAAATTTAACAGAAATAATTGTGTAAACAATTTACTATTTATAATAATACTCTCTTAGAATAATGCTAGAAAGTTGCATTTTTTCTAAAAATTTCCACTTTTGGTCCACTTTCAAAGTGTAGTAAGGTAATAATTAAATCAAGTTAACAAATCTAATTGTTTAAATAATTTATTATTAATTTTAATAATATTCTCTTAGAATAATGTTAGAAAGTTGCGGTTTTTTCTG
>CAKNWT010295398.1:6176-16524 GCA_932066315.1 Andricus coriarius | reverse complement strand
TTGATAAGCTTAAGCTGCTTTTCGATATTTCGAACATTCGTGGAGAGGGAATTGCATAAGAATATGATCGAAAGTGAATTAAGCTTGTTCTCTTGATTTCTCAACATCAAATTTGATGCTTTCAAGGGATTTAGGATAAAGGCATAACTAAACGTTCAGTTATCAATTTGGTGTCACCGTGTTGTTTCAAATCGAAAACGTGCAAAAAAAGTCAGCATTCATTGATGATGCAGAAAGTAATGAGATGTGGGATATTGGTTTCTGAATTCATATCAATGTTTGAAATCTTGCAATTTAGTATGACACCGTGCCGTGTCCTTAGCCTCTCGTGCTCCAAAAAATATATTGTCAATGTGAACTGTTTTTGCATATAAAGTTATGTCTCCTACACCTCACTCTTTACAAAGAATAAAAAATGCTTTCAGAATTCATGTATTTCATATAAATTTTCAGGTTTTATAGGTTCCACTTAATTTATAATTTCTACTCTCTTATAAGAGAGAGACTGTAATGAATAGGAAAAGGTCAACAACTGTAGAAAATCTAGAATAATCAAATTGACCCCCTAATATGGCCAGGTCGTCTGTCCGAGGAGATCAAGTCGATTATCTGATATGACCAAATCGACCCTCTATGATGACCAAATCCACCCTTTATAATGATCGATTCCGTCACTGGTACAACTGTGCACTTTGTTGGCCACAGGCACAACTGTACACCGAGACATCTGTTTTTCGTTTCAAATTTAGCGTGCAAAGATGAGACACTCCCATCTATGCACATCGAAATGTCGACGTGCACAGATGGTAGCCTAGCAACGGCTAACGTGCACAGATGGGAGACTCTCAACTGTGCACGTCGAAATTTAGCCGTGCACAGATGGTACAATAGCAACAGTTCACGAGCACAGATGGGTGACTCCCAACTGTACACGTGCACAGATAGTACTCGACTACGGTTCACGTGCACAGATGGGAAATTCCTAACTGCGCACATCTCAATTAATACAATCATTTTTTCACTCAGAAGTCCTCGTGCACAGATGGGAGAGACCCAACTTTACACGTGTACAGATGGGATATTCCCAACTGCACACGTGTACAGATAGGCCCCTTTCAGCTGTACACGTGCACAGATGGAAGACTCGCAAATGGGCACGTCTCAATTGATACGGTCATATTATTGACTTACAAGTCAACGAGCACATGAAATCAGATTTTTCACTTAGAACTATTAAAAGCATCAATTTCACTTAAAACTTGTACGGATGGTACCTTCCCAAATGTGCACGTCTTGATTGATACTATCATTTATCGCATAAAATATGTGCACCATCTGGGTATTTGGACTTTTAAATAAAGTGTCTAATTCTATTAACTCATACAAGCCCAGTTTAGAGTCTCCCATATGTGCAAGCGGACTTGTAAGTTGAGCATCTTATCTTGTTAATTGTGATGAACACAGTTTCGAGGGTAGCATCTGTACACGTGGACTTGTAAGTTTAAAATCTGATCGTATTAATTGAGACGTGCATACCTGGGAGGGTACCATCTGGGTACGTGCACTTTTAAATAAAAAGTGTAATTCTATAAACTGATACGCGCGCAGTTGGGAGTCTCCAATATGCGCACGTGGACTTGTAAGGTGAGCATCGTATCTCATTAATTGAGATTTGCACAGTTTCGAGAGTACCATCTGTACACGTGGAATTACAAGTTGAAAATTTGATTGCATTAATCAATACGTGCACAGTTAGCAGAGTACCATCTGTACACGTAGAATTACAAGTTGGACATCTGATTGCATTAATCAAAACGTGCACAGTTAGGAGGGTACCATCTGTGCACATAGACATTTGAATGAAAAGTCGGATCCAATCAATTGATATGCGTACAGTGGTGAGTCTCTTGTATGTGAACGCGGACTTGTAAGTTAAGCATGTTATCTCATTAATTGCGACGTGCACAGTTAAGAGGGTGCCATCTGGGTACGTGAATTCTCAAAAATTTCCAATCCTATTAATTGATTCGTGCATAGTTGGGAGAGTGCCATCTGTGCACGTGTACAGTTAGGAGTCTTCCATCTGTGTGCGTGGACTTCAGAGTGCACTAATGATCGTATTAATTATACGTGCACAGTTGGAAGTCTCTCATCTGTGCATGTGCACTGTTGCGAGTATCCCATCTGTGTACATGGAAAAAGTGTTTTGACAACCTGATCGTATCAATTAATACGTGCACAGTTCGGAGTCTCCTATATGTGCACGCGGACTTGTAAGTTGTGCATCTTATCTTATTAATTGAGATGTACACATTTTTGAGGGTACCATCTGTACACGTGGGCTTGTAATTTTAAAATCTGATATTATTAATTGAGACGTGCACTGGTTGGAGTGTACCGTACGGGTACGTGGACTTTTAAATAAAGAGTCTAATTCGATAAACTGATACGCGCGCAAGTGTTGAGTCTCCTATATGCGCACACGTACTTGTAAGTTGAGAATCTAATCTTATTAATTGAGATTTACACAGTTTCGAGGGTACCTTCTGTACTCGTGCAGTTGTAAGTTTAAAATCTGATCGTATTAATTGAGACGTGCGCAGTTAACAGAGTAGCATCAGTACACGTGAAATTAAAGGTTGAAAATCTGATCGCATTAATCAAAACTTGCACAGTTAGGAGGGTACCATCTGTGCACATAGGAATTTGAATAAAAAGTCGGACCCAATCAATTGATATGCGCATAGTTGTGAGTCTCCTATATGTGCACACGGACTTGTAATTTAAGCATGTTATCTTATTAATTGAAACGTGCACAGTTAGGAGGGTACCATCTGGGTACATGGACTTTTAAAAATTTTTAATCCTATTAATAGATGCGTGCACAGTTGGAAGTCTCCCATCTTTGCACGTGTACAGTTGAGAGTCTCCTATCCGTGCACGTGTACAGTTGGGGGTCTCCCATCTGCGCACGCGGACTTGTAAGTTAAGCATCTTGTCCTATTAATTGAAACGTGCACAGTTAGGAGGGTACCATGTGGGTACGTTGATTTTCAAAAATTTCTAATCCTATTAATTGATGCGTGCACATTTGGGTGTCTCCCATCTGTGCACGAGCACAGTTTACTTGTGGTCAACAACGTGCACACTTGTACCACCGGCCCTCGACGTGCACCGTTGCTCCGTGCACAGTCGTACCCTTCTCATTTGAACCTCTTGTTTTAACGTTCTAGAGATAGTAGCTTTAGTCATCTTCCAGGGCTTTCCTATAGATGACCCTGCGATATAGTCTGTCTGTACATTTAGATGACCAAACTGACCTTCCATTTTTCTCCGTGTGAGAAATTGAAGAATGACAAAGCTGCTGGTGTTATTGGTATTACTGCTGCAATGTTTAAGAACAGTGATGATTGTTTGTCTGTAATACTGGGCGAGTTCATGCATATGGGGCCTAATTTCTGAAGTGTACCCACCTCGAAAATGAAAGTTGTCCAATCGGCCTAAAAATTGGCCCAACTTTTAGTCCTATTAGATAGTACTTCTCACACAAAAAATTATTTTATTTTGATAATTATTCATCAAAGTGGTGGGGGTACAATTTTTTGATTTTTCGGGCAAAGCCTTACTTTCAAACATTTGTAACTTTTTTCCTATTGCCTTAAACAAAATTTCAGCATACATGTTTCTGATAGATTTTTTTAACAAATTTTTGTTGGCTCTAACGTATTTTAGTAAAAGTCCACATTTGACCCTAATTTTTGTACCATGGAAGTGCCATTTAACTTGGATACCAAAATCTTCTTCATGGGTTTGGAGATTAACAAAGCTACTCTTATTTTTAAAATGTGGCCCTGCACCATCAGTGAAATAGTGGATTTTCTTTGGCCTGAAATGAGTTTTCAACTAATCTACTATTATCTTCTGATACTTGTGAACAGCCACCGTGTAATGAGCTAAGTTATCAGATATCCTTGCGATACTTACATGCTTGAGCCCTCCATCTTTTTTATAATAAATCACCACAATGAATATTGTAGCTTGGTCCTTATTCCAGTGGAATGATTGAGCTGCATTCTGAATTATGAACGCGTAATTCTCAGCGAAATCGATGCAAATCAAAAACTAGGCAGGCAAGAAATTTTTTTTCACATTTTTGAAAAAAGATTGCTCCTTTGAAATAAAATGATGAGTTTTTTATTTGAACAGCCTTTCAAAGAAATCATCTGGGAATTCATCAGTATCCATTACATCTGTCGGTCTGTAACCAAATTTCAAATCTCACTTCATTAATACAATGTTCATCAAAAGCTTTTGTGATGTTATCTTTAAAGTGTGCAATACCTGGACAGTTTTCGCATACTCCTAAATGTCTGGAACTTGAAGAGTTAGGACATACAGTAGCATCCAACCAGTCGCGCTAGTTTGTGAGCACCATGTCAGTATTCTCGGTTAAATGTTGAACATTTATTTCATTCAACATCAACTTGATATTCTCATAATGCACGCAAATTCACACATTATGAGTGCCACTGCTTCTTGCTAGAACACAATGACGAGGTCTGAGTTTGGTGAATTTCGAAATACTGTTCTTCAGGCCTGTTCTGATGTAAATTGAGCATACAACTCGTTGACATTACACAGTAGTGACCTTTACTGAACATGTAAACGAGTTCCATCATCATTCTTGATCGACACAAAGTCTTTCATCTCTGGCATCATTCGACTTATGTCATCGCGTTCATTAAATTTTTTCACTAGAGTTTTAGCTTCAGGGGTCAATGGTCTTCCTCTTTTTGGATTCGGAAGCGTAAGAATTCCATGCTCTGAAAATAATTTTTTGACATTTCTTGCTTTACGCTCTCATCAATTGAACACCTGTATCAGTTTTCTTCGTCCCAAGATTTTGGCGCATGCAAGAGAAGTTGAAATTGTTATTGAAGATCTTTAGATGCATTGCATTTTTTGATGATTTGACCAAGTACTTTAACACCAGCTTTATGATATTTGTTTTCGCACTGCAGTTTTGTGTCTAAGACATCTAAATCTTTTCCGCTGTCATATAGCTGATCTTCATCATCGTCAGAAATCATTTCATGATCCTCAGTATCTACCTTATCTCTACCAGAAGGCTATGCAATATCACCAGAATTCAAGGATGATATTCCCGCTGAGTTGATGAGATGGTATCTACATGAACTGCAAATTTGACCTTCTTCTGGTAGTGCCGGGAATTTCAAACGCAAGACGTGGGCAACACCACGGAGTTTAAGATTAGTGGCTTTATGCCTCACTTTTTGAAAAGAGCAGTTATTCTAGTAGCATGTAATATTACTTAACTTAAAAAAATGGTTTACGTATCCTTTTATTACTGAAAGACTAACTAATTTGCCACTCTGAAAATTAGGGGGCCTTATAGGAAAAAATCTCGGCTTTCTTTTATAACTATTTTGAAGAACAAAAAAGCTTTGCCTGAAAAATCCAAAAAATGTACCCTGTCCACTTTAATAAATAATTATCAAAATGAATTAATTTTCGAGTTGGGTACACTTCAGAAATTATGCACCATATATGTGCTGAGAATGGGGAAGTTACAAATTCCATTTCCTAGCACAAGTATGCGAATACGAAAAAATGCTCGGAAACAAAATTATTTATTTAAAAAAATCTACAAATTTGCTTGAAACTATTTTTTTGATAAGAGGCATAGTTTTTATTTTAACCTTGGACAATTTTAGGAATAAAAAATTAAATTTTTTTGGCTAAACCATGCAAGATACTTTAAAATGATAATAGTAATAGGCAAACTGGTTTATCTTAGAAAGATCTAAGAATTTTTATAATGCCATTTTTCAATAAGTGGTATTATTATTTTTCAATCGTGGAAAATGTTAGAAAAAATAAAAAATTTCATTTTTTGGCTGAAATATACAAGATACAAGAATGTGTTTAAAAATATTATTTATCTTGAAAACAGCTAAAAGCTTGCTCAACACTATTTGTTGATAAGACAGTTAGTTTTTGTTCTAATCGGGAAAAACAAAATTAGAAATAAGAAATTCAAATTGATGGAAAAACGCCACGTGGTTGCCTGGCTGCCCTACAATTTGCGCACTCCACTGGTTTTGTGGCTTTCTCATTTTCATCAAGTTATTCCTCACGAAGCTGGTGGTTCCAAACAAATAGCCAATGAATGTTTAATAGTTCACTTGACGTCAGAAATGTGTTTAGAGTTGGAGATTTTTAAATATAGATTACATCGAATAGATCGGACGACAGATGCAAAATTCTGAAACAATAAAATATTCTAAAAAATTAATGCATCTATGGTTAAAGTAAAATGCATTAAGGCGTCGATATAGTCGAGTTAGTAGTTCCTAAATTATTAACATTGATTTATAATCCCAATTGAACCGTCCTGATTAAGAATATCTGAAATAAAAAAAATGCAAACGGCGGAAAGGCCAAAAGAAAAATAAATGTAGTATTCTAAGGTATTAGGAGTAAAACGCGTTCATCGCACATTATTTTAGTCTCATTTTTTTATATGGAAGGCACAAACGAAGTAAGTGAGACTCACAGCGGGTAACATATGTCTATGTTTTTACTGTGAGGTCCTTTTTACATTCTCATCATAATGAGAAGGTATTGGTTTTATGTGAAAAATGACTTTCGTGCATTCCATCAAATGTCGACGTCTTGAGGCACCCTGAGCCAGAAAAAATAGTTTTTACGTCGGTGTCTGTCTGTCTGTTGTCGACGTCGTCATCGTCTGTATACCGCATAAATTTTGAAATACTAATCGGATTGGATTGTGCTTTGGCACACCGTTTCGGGCACCAAAAGGAAAGAATAGGTACGTTAACTAGCTATTTTGGATAGAAATTAAAAAAGTTGAAGCATTTTCAAATTTTTTCAATTCATTTTTTTTTAATTTAGAAATTCCATGGACGGCTATCCGTATGGCTCAAAAATTGAAACAATTTATTTCCATGACTTATTTCGATGGGAGGAAAATTGTCAGAGTTATAGTATTTTCTAAATCCCCTGAAAAAACGAGAATTAACATTTTAAGCCAAATAAAGCACGATGTGAAAAAAAGTGAAGGGAAGAAAAACGTTACTTTTTGATAGCCCTACAAGATTATCATGATGACTCTTTGAGTTTTCTTGAAAAATCGAAAATTTAAATTTTGTATGGATAAAAAATAATGAATTATTACATTTTGATCATAATGCAAGGTACAGTGAAAAATATGAATAGACAAAAGCTGCTCTTCCGAAAAAGATTTAAAACTCATCCAAATTTGTCATAAATAATATTTTGATCGGACACGTAATTTTAGTTTTAATCGTAAAAGATAACATTCAAAGTAAAAGAATTAAATTTTTTGAAAAGCGACACAAGGTACGAAAAAAATGACAAAAAAAGTTGTTCTACCAAAAAATATCTTCGAAAATGTTATAAACTCTTGTAATAAAAATATATTAAAGATAAAAAAATTAACTTTTTGGAAAAGGGACACAAGCTACAATAATATTTTATTTAACAAAATTTATCGCCTCAATTATATCTACAAATTTGCTTAGAACCACCTTACGCTATGATACGTATTTTTAGTTTAAATCACAAAATAACATTAAAACTAAGTTAAAATTATAAAAAGACGACACAAGTTGCAATAAAATGTTAAATAACATTTTTTTTTAAATAGGATACGATTTTTTCAAATTATAAGAACAAGACAATGAAAATACGTATGTTTCAATGCCAAGGCATGTTATGAATTGTGATAAGATAAATTTATTGAAATGATACATTTTTCAGGATAGCTGAGAATAAAAGGTAATGCAAAATAAGAAATGAATATTAAAGTAATCATGAAAAATAAAATGTGTACATTATTTTGCAATATCTGAATAAGCAGCCCCAGACCGAGGTAAATATAACATACATTTGATATAATAAAGTTGAAAATAATGTAGAAAAGTTCGCATTTTCGATAAAATCGAGTGCGGAGCACAAGACACGTGATGAGAATGAGTTCGTTAAAGCCGAAGGAGCTTTAACAAAAGAGAATTGACAATCACCAAATTACAGTTCTTGATGCTTTGACCTGTAATTTAGAAGGCCTGCTCACAAATGTGGGGGAAATACAAAGACTGAGCGCGTAGCACGAGGTATATACGTTGAGAATGTGCCCGCGCGGCGGCCAGTTTTGTTTTTATTAACTTTCGTTAGTCAGGTGGAAAGTACTGTGTGACTTTGGAAATAGTGGACGGAAACTTTTTGACGTGACGATTACGAATTGCGGTCAACAAGCCAAGGAAAATAATCGAGAAAAACTATGTGCTATAACGTCTCATTGATCAAATTAACTGTCTTCAAAACCCTAAAATTGAATTTTTTCAGCTTCATTACAAGCCGAATCAGCATATGTTGCTGTTTTTTACTACAGACACCAAAGTTATAAATATTTTCAAATTTTTCAGAAACGTACGCATAAATAAAAGTTTGAGAAAACTACTTGATTATTTGCAAAATTATTCATAAATTTTTTAACGAAATACGATCCATCAAAGTGAATCAAGTAATAAAAGGTGCTTTTGAGATGTTTTTTCTTTTTTGAAACGATTTTTGTAATACCAATTGAGTCTTTATGAAAATCACATGTAATTGTGCTGTAAAGTTGGTCAGAAGTATTGAAGATAGATTTAATAATAATTTTTTCAATATTCATGAAAAGTTATTATTTTTGTAAGGGAAATATCTATGGCGTATGAAAATATGTCAAATAATTTGGAAAACGTGGAACATCTAGGACATTTTGGAAATTTTTTCATTAATGTAGTCATTTTATCAGTATAAATTCGGAAATAGTCGGAAATAGAAAAAGAAATTTTTCGTTGATTATTGGTAGTTTTCTCGATAAAATGAAAAAAAAAATTTATCTCATAATAGAAATCAGTTCTTAAGGTTATAAGAGCGCGACAGATTGTCACTTTCGTCATATTAAAAAGATGAAATGATCTATATTTCAGAGTTTGCTTATCTCGAGAAAATAAAAAAAATGTACAATTCGATACCTGCATGTTAAAAATCCTCTCTTGCAGTGATCGTCTAAAACGACCGCTCTTGCGTTGGTCGTCTAAAAGAACCACTCTGTTTTTTGAGTTGGCCGCTCGTTTTAGCACGCATATTTAAAAGGCGAACAGCAGGTACGCTCACTAATTATTTTACTATTACTATTATTTTACTATTAATATACTTAGCATTCGTGGAATTCGGGGAATTCACGTAATTCATTAAATTCAAGCAATTCACTGAATTCAAGGAATTCACGGAATTCAAGCAATTCACGCAATTAAAGGAATTCACTAAATTCAAGGAATTCACGGAATTCACGGAATTCACGGAATTCACAGAATTCACGGAATTCACAGAATTCAAGGAATTCACGAAATTCAATGAATTCAGGAAAATCAAGAAATTCACGGAATTCGCGGAATGCACAGAATTAAAGGAATTTACCAAATTCGAAGAATTCACGCGATTCAAGGAATCCACGGAATTCGCGGAATTCGCGGAATTCAAGGAATTCACGAAATTCAAGGAATTCACGGAATTCAAGGAATTCGCGGAATTCAAGGAATTCACGGAATTCAACGATTTCGCGGAATTCGCGGAATTCACGGAATTCACGGAATTCAAGGAATTTACGGAATCCAAGCAATTCACGCAATTAAAGGAATTCACTAAATTCAAGGAATTCACAGAATTCAAGGAATTCACGGAATTCAAGGAATTCAAGGAATTCCCGGAATTCGCGGAATTCACGGAATTAAAGGAATTTACCAAATTCGAAGAATTTACGCGATTCAAGGAATCCACGGAATTCAAGCAATTCACTGAATTCAAGGTGTTCACGGCTTTCAAGGAATTTATGGAATTCAAGGAATTCACGGAATTCAAGGAATTCACGGAATTCAAGGAATTCACGGAATTCACGGAATTAACGGAATTCACAGAAATCAAGGAATTTACGAAATTAAATGAATTCAGGAAATTCAAGAAATTCACGGAATTCAAGGAATTCGCGGAATTCGCGGAATTCGCGGAATTCAAGGAATTCGCGGAATTCAAGGAATTCGCGGAATTCAAGCAATTCACGGAATTCAAGAAATTTGCGGAATCCACGGAATTTAACGAATTCGCGGAATTCACGGAATTCACGGAATTCACGGAATTCACAGAATTCATGGAATTCACGGAATTCACGGAATTCACAGAATTCAAGGAATTGACGGAATTCACGGAATTCATGGAATTCAAGGACTTCACGGAATTCACG
>CAKNWT010295395.1:18456-46856 GCA_932066315.1 Andricus coriarius | reverse complement strand
TTCATAAATATTGTTTCAGTAACTAAGAATTGTCGATTTGAAAAAAAATAACAGCAAGGATTCAGTAGCAAGACATTTTCGGTTAATAATGCAAACAAAATTAGCCCCTTCATTGTGACATAAGAAAACTCTGTATTTGTTTATAAAAATTGTTTAAATAATTTTCAAGCAGCAGCAGCAGCTAGTCTTTACTAATCGTAATGCAACATTAAATTCTCTTATATTTTTTATATAAAAACTGTGAATATCAAGCAGCTAATCATTGTGACCGACTTTTGTCCACAAAAAGTTACCAACGTAAAACCAACGTAATATGTTTCAAATCCGCCCTTTTGAAAACTACCAATCAGTACGGGATTAGGGCGTTTGAAAAAGGAAAGGACGCGTTTCTTTTATATCTTGTAAATTTAGGAGGTATTGTATTTATGAAAAGTGTAAATGTCGGTCCAACTATGTTGAGTGTAATTCTAAATGCCATACAAATAGTTCATGTAAAAACAAATATAATTATTACTTTTACCAAATTTCGAGTCAGCCCTTTTGAAAACTACCATTTAGAACGGGTTTTGGTCGTTTGAAAAAGGACAGAACGCGTTCTGATCGTGTTGAAAACGACCAAAACGCATTCTGGTCGTTTATTTCGGTCTTTGGCCGTTTTCAAAACAGCCACAACGCGTTCTGGCATTTCTGCAACGGCCAGAACGCGTTTTGGTCGTTTTTTTCGGTCTTTGGCCTTTTTCGGTCTTTGAGCCTAACATATACATGCATTCATGCACACAGTTCAAAATTGTTTAAAAATTTCAAGCGCTATTAATTTGTAACTGTCCGATTTATAAACTGTTAATCACTAACATTTCTTCCATTGAGCAGTACATTAACATTTTATGAAAAAGGTGATTGTTATACACAAATTGCATGAACAAATTCGCGATTTGTGCAATTTTTCAAATTTCAAGGTACTTTTTTTGGAAATTTGTTTTAATGATTGATTGGATTGAATTGGTTGAAAACACTGGTAAACTAGTTAAAACAAATTTCAAAAAAAAGTCCATCAAACTTTAAAAAATTGCACGAACAGCGAATTTCTTTATGCCGTTTGTTTATAACAATCACCTTTTTCATAAAATATCAATCTACTGCTCCTTTATATCACTGGCAAACCAATTGAAACAAATTTCCAAAAAGGGGACATCAAACTTTATAAAATTGCACAACAAGCGTATTCGTTTATGCCATTCCTTTATAACAATCACATTTTTCACAAAATGTTAATTTACTGCTCCAAGTTCTAAAAGAGTACCGCAAACTTGGAAGAATTGCTTAAACTCTGCAGGTCGGTCAACCTTTAGTTTTGCCTATCGGTCAGTAGCCGATATGCCCTTTTTCTTGCCAAGCGCTCTCGCGGAGCCAAGGAACTGCTCGCTCGAGACAGAGGTAGGAGTGGCGTCCGGTTTTGCTTCGAGTTCGCTGCACATCCCACGAGAGCGCATTTTCCTTAATATCAGGCTCTATCGCATTGTGACGTGTATACCTACTACCTGTCCAAGTAGTTAAGGCACCTCGATTTTTTTTCAAATTTTCGTGAAAATCTCAGCAGAAAAAAATTCTAAAAATATCAGACAACATGCATGTTGCAGGTGAAGATTTTGCCAATACTGATACAGAGTTTTAAAAATTTCAGATGATCAGCGACTTTTTCCTGGCGAGTGAAAGGTGTAAAAGCACAATAATCATATGATCATTTCAGAATACTCAATTTTGAATAGCTGTAAGTCACAGAAAATAAATTATGAAAATTTCGCAAAAAATATATGGGTTTTATTAATTATTTCTGTGCACAGTGGTGAAATTTCGAGCCAAAAATAATAATTTGTTAATAAGTTATTAGCAAAAGTGTAGGGAGGTATCATCTCTGAAACTAGGGAACGTACAGAGATGATTCTTGAAGCAAATGAAATGTGTTTTGCTACTGTCAATGTTGTACGTATAGTCAATGAGCAAAAAGTTGTACTTGAATGTTTGGAAAATTACTTTCTTCTTGGAAAAATACAAAAGCCTTTATGATAATCGAGGCAACCGCACTCTCAGCATGGGGCCTTTCAGGCGCTATTGCTCCACGTGCAACACAGCCTTCTCTCACACTCATGCAGTTACATAGTCCCTAAGCCCTGATGCAAAAAAAAGGGATACGGTTGCCTCGATTTTCAAAAAGTCTCTTGTATTTATCCAAGAAGAAAATAATTTTTTAAACATTCAAGTGCAACTTTTTGCTCATTGACAATATATACAACATTTTCAGAAGCGAAAAATGTGTAATTTGCTTCAAGAATCATCTCTGTACGTTACTTATTTTCGGAGATGACACCTACCTCTTTTGTTATTAAACTATTAACAAATCATTATTTTTTGCTCTAAATTTCACCACTATATACAGTAAGGATCAAAGAAACCCATATATTTTATGCAGAATTTTCATAATTTATTTTCAGTGACTTACAGCCATTCCAAATTGAGCATTCTGAAATGATTATATGATTATTGTGCTTTTTCACCTTTCGCTCGCCAGGAACTACCCAAGTGTGAATTTAGATACAGTGCAGCACTGGCCCAGTATCGGCAAAAATATTGCCGAAGATCGGCTGCCAATATCGTGCCATTGCTGCAATGATAACTCCGGTATGCACTTGGCGGCCAATTCTGGCCCAGACTCTGGCCACCATCACATAGTATCGTCCTGGTGTAGAGTGAATACATATATTACATTTTTAAATATTATATTACAAATAAAATTTCTAACGCTACGGGGTATCGAACCTACATCTATACCTAAATCTATAGCCTAGCAGTTGGAAGTCTTAACCCTTGCGCTAAACCTACGAGTTGAAACTCGATGAACAAGCCGTCTTCATAAGCTACAGCTCAAAAAAATTAAAACACCGAATTTTAAACTCTCTTTTTCTAATTAAATATTAATTATTATACGACGTTATGTAAATGTAAAATATGCGAACTGTTAACAGAAATATCAATAAAATAATTTTTAAATAAATAATTTATATCGATTACAATTTTTCTTCGTGTAATATTTCGTTTTTTCGCGTTTTAGACTACTTTGCAACTTCCTACAATGACAGGAAATGTAATTTTTTATGAACATTTGATATTTTTAACGACGGAACTTTAAAATTTCATCGTGAACTTTGACAATTTTTTTATAACAAATTTTTTTTAACTTTCGTGTAAAGTTTGGTTTTTAGGTGTTTTAGACCATTTTACAACGTTTAAGATTGACACCCAGGTGCGAAATTAGGTCGGAAGCCAGAGATGGACCATCGGCCCAAAGTCGGCCCTACATTGGTAACCGATCTACGGTAACCAAAGTTGGACCGACTAAGGTATTTTCAAGCTGCCATGGTCTCACCGACGTTGGCAACCGACGTCGGCGGTGGGCGAAAAGCCGACTGTCGGCCCAATTCTGGCCCAACTTTGGGCCGACGATCGGATAAACTGTAGCAGGTTGGTCGGTACGACCCCAAGAATACGGTCGGTCCAACTCTGTGTATAACAGTCGGTTAGCCACACCTTGATGCACCCGATGGTCGGTCAAACCTTGTCCCAAATATGGGCCGGCCGTCGGACAAACGCTGGTTCACGAAAAGACAGTGAAAGTACGGTCGGCCCGACTCTGGGCAAGAGATGGCCCGACCGTTGGCATTTTATGTCATCATCAAAAGTTGTAGAATAGCCTAAAACGCGAAAAAACAAAATATTACACGAAGAAAAATTATTCAAAGTGGGCGCCAGAAAGAACAAATTTTTTTTTAAATTGTTGAAAACATTGAAAAAAATGTTTTGGAAACAAATTGTTTAAAAAAATTTTGATCAGAAATTTTTGAAAAAAATGTTTAGAACACAAATTAAAGAAAATTTTTGAAAAAAAAAATTGTTGAAAAGTTGTTGAAAACAAATTTAAGGGTTTCAGCCCGGGGCTACGAAACCCTAAAAATTGTAATGGGTTTAAATTATTTATTTAAGAGTTATTTCACTTATATTTACGTTAACAGTTAATTTATTTTACATCTACATGATGTCGCATGGTAATAAATAAATTATTGAGAAAAAATAGTTAAACAATGTTTAATTTCAACTGCTTTGAGCTACGGCTTATGAGGATGGTTTCTTCATTGACTTTCAATGCTGTAGGTATAGAGTAATGGGTAAGACTCCCGACTGCTAGGCGACAGATTCAGGTATAGATGAAGGTTCCAAACCCGGTAGCCATAGAAATTTTATTTGTAATATAATTAAAAAAAATGTAATATATATATTCATTCTAAGCAGAACCATTAACATTTATAGTCAAAATACTCGCAATGAATTATTATTAATTTTTTGAATACCTTGAGCCTTCAAAAATCAAAGTCGGCCCCACACTGTTGTCCAAGGTTGGGTCGACATCATCTTAATAGATGGCCCATATATGGGAGCAAATGTATGGCCGCCATTAACTACATTAACTACATAGTTCACCCGCGGGATTTTTATAAACGTTTTCGTGCCCAAAAGATAATTACTTACTCGAAACAGATAATATTTACACGTGACCACGTTTCTATTCGTCATGTTTTGACATTTACTACTAGAGCTTATGTTCACCTTTTTTCCATCACATATCTGTTTATAAAGCACTCCTATTTCACCAATTTTTTAATAAGATTTCGGAATGTTTTCGACAAATATAAATCTTTTCAATTGTCCAATTGCGCGGTATTTGTTAAATTTCTACTTGTTTTTTTTAAATGAAACCCCGAGCTTACTTCATGCCATGTCACTTTATTCCATTTCTTTTTGATTAATTGGTATTCCAATGTACATTGAATCATCAACAACTACATTAACACAGGCAGAAGTAGTATAATCCACCGGGATTACAAAAGTATCATTTGTTTGGTTACATCGTTTTCAAAATGCGTCTGTTGTTTGTGTATAGTTTTGACCAATCGCTTCAAACACTTCAATAATTTCTATTCTTTTCAAGACCGCGTACTGGCAAGCTAGTCGCAAACAACCACAACGAATTACAACTTTAATGAAAGAATGTACAACACTGAATCTCGAACTTCCATTGATTGTATATTTTATGACGTCTGAATTAGCTTGAAGAAGACGAGGATAAGTTGAGGCCACATACAAAAGAGCGTTTTTGAGTAATCGAAAAAAATGTAAAAAACTAGAGTCGAGAGCGATCGGGTAGAAATTGAGAAGCGAGTGAATGGAGAGTGAACAGAACTCGCGCCTCACTGTCGAAAATTGCGAATTGGGAAATCCTCGCAAGTTTCGAGAGTGAGGCGAGAGTGAAATCTCCATTGCCAGACTTGACAGAACTTTCGATTCATTTTCTTTTCGATTTCGTTTCATTTTCGGCTCAGTCTCGGAAATAGAAATTCAAACGAAATTGAAAACTTCGACTCGGGAATTACCAGATCGCATTCCGAGTTTGCTTCCAGTAAATGATATCAACCAAGCAAAAAGTTCTTATGAAATGGAAATATCTATAATGTTATTAAAATTTGAATGGCTAACTTAGAAGCAGCCAGCAAGTAGAGGGTCAAACGTTGGTTTTTTTTTGTCTTTATACCCACTTCACCTAACAAAAGGTCAGTACCTCACTTCTCATTCGGCGAACCTTTTAATCCAGATAAACATTCAATTTCGAGAAAAATGATTTTGAAAATTTGGAGAATTTCTAGCAGAGGTCTGTTGCATCAATCAGGCCGACGCGACAACCCAGTGGTAACGTTCTCCGCTTGCAACAGTCAGGCTGCAGGTTTAATTCCCTTTATTGTTAGTTATTGCATTTTTACATTATCATTTATGAGAATGTAATGAAAGCGTCAAAATGTTCGATCTCTAGTTTTCAAAGGATATTTACGTTTCGGTTCTCGCAGACACCAAAAATCATCAAATTCGTCAGTATCTGTGTAGACGAGTATCTCAGTATGTGTGTCTGTTTGGTTACCTGAATGTTGTAGCCACGCTAAATTTTGAAGGATTTGACAAATTGAATCAGTTTTAGATACATTTTTTTCGGGTCCAAGAAGAAAGGCCAAGTTGGTTAGTCAGATATTAATCAAATTAAAATTAAAAAATTTAGAGCATTTTCAAACCTGAAAGCAAAATCTTTTCATGATTTTAGAAATTGTTGTCAATGATTCTGGCAGATAACAAAAGGACTTGCAAATTATCTTCATAGCATTTACAAGTTTGACAAAAATTTAAAAAGTTATATGCTTTTCAACAGTTTCAAAAAATAGAAAAAAATACTTTTCTGATATATTCAGAAATTCCAATCGACATTTTCATTATATACCAAATACATTTTAAAATCATCCCAATTAGGTTTTTCGATTCAAAGGAAAATAAAAAAAAAATTTGATCATTTTGTTATGCCGAAATATCAGAATAGATGTTTTTAAAAAGAAGTCGAGTTACCAAATGGTACTCGACTATTCTTTATTCAAATGAGTACAGTTTGTCGTATAAGATTATGATTAGAACTAACTCGTGCTGGGCCAAAGCGCTGTATATATAGCCTAAATTTGTGAGTGGGAGAGGTCCATAGAGGTCAACCGTTACAACCCTCTCTTTAGACTGAGTTTAGTCTCTAAACTCTCAAAATGTTACTTTTCGAGTTTTGATATTACTATCAATAGTTCAATATCATATTAAAAACTCCGGTCTTATATAATATAAATAATACGGCTGAAGTTAGGGCTGCATGCCCAAGGTACTGTCGCCATTCTAGTCCACTTTCTGTCCAAGTTCTTGAGCGTCTGTGAGTAGCTATAGTTTTTAATTTATTTTCAGTGTCGTCTAAACTTAAGCGAGCTTGTTTTAATTCGTCATTATCTGTTTGTTTAGGAAGCTGAATCAATTTCTTTTCTAAATTATCAAGATCTTGTTCATTGTATTTAACGTTATAAGTTACATTAATCCAGTAATTCTGTTATTCTTCTAAGTGTTTTGGTAGATCCATTTGGTCATAATTATTGTATAATTTGCAGCTGCTTCCTTTTATTTTAACAGGTTTAACTATTTCTGTGGATGTTATATTTTGTTCGCAACTTATATCTAGGCTTATCTTATTGAGCGGCATTATAATGTATCCGTCGGAGATTGGTATGAAAGTTTCCTTGTGAAGCAAATACGGAGATTGATTACAATTTGGTTCCTCATATCTCTTGAATAAGCTTGATTCACAGTTTTTACTTTCGGACAGTTTGAGATTAGGCTGATTTCGTTTACATATTAAATAGCTTACTATAGTTTTGCATTGGTCAATAGTCGGTTTATCTGTTGGCACGTAGGAGTCTCTAAATTTAATAACTAGTTCGTGATCTGGGATAATGGATAAGTAAAGGTTGCCTTTCTTTTTTGGGATAGGAACAATTTTTATCAAGGATCCCTCTTCCTTCACTAGGACGGGTATATCTAGGATATAGGTGAAGAGTCCCTGAATTATGGCTATCGAGAGTGAGCTGATATCGAGAATATGTTGGTAATTCTCCTCATCATTATCAAAGTGATATCTGGTTCTGTGATGTAATTCTTATTCTTCGGGGGTCTTCTTTAAAATTGCTGGTGTTGAAATTTGGGGTTTTATCTATACCGTGTTTTCCATCGTTGATAGCGTCGATGGCTGTATTGATGTCTTCGTTCATTTCATCAATCAACAGAGTGGCGAGTATCAGTTTAGTATTAACAAAGTTATCTTTTGTGTTATTATTCACAGTTTGACTACATTTTTGGGCCATTCCCAGTTCTTTCCCAATTTCCTTTTTTATTGTAGAATATTCCGTTGAGGAAGAATGAAGTATTAGTTTCAAGATTTTGGTATGATTAGTCAACACTGAGGCTATATTTTTATTATCGGTATATAGTTTATCGAACTCTGTGTTAATTTGATGTAGATCGGATTCAGAAAGCGTTCCGAATAAAGTTTTGGAGAATCTCCAATGAAATTTGCTAATCCTCTCTTATGTCTCTGTTTTCCTAAAAGTTTATGTAGAATTACAATCTTTGAAGTTAGTCTATTGTACCTTCCTTTAAACAATTTATAATCCTCTTTGGATGCACAAACTGTTCGACAAGCTTGTTCGGCTGTCATTAAAATTTGATCTATCGCTTCTATTCTTTCCTCTGTTGTTGTTAAATTTATTCCTATCACTAATCTCCATTCTTCATAGAACAAATGAACTTTCCTTATTTCCTCTAAATATATGTTCCCTTTTAATTCTTCCAAAGAGTAGTTAGCCCTCGTCGTTGTTATCGACAGGATCATTAGGGTTATCAATACGAGCGCCATCTACAAAATAGGGCATACATTGATCTATGTGTAATGTAACAATCTTATTATCGTGTCCAATTTTAATGTTATTGTTTTTTAGAATTTCTAAGATTTGCCCGGAACCTTTCCAGCTCGGGTCCAACTTATTTTGCTTGGTATTGTTTTTCCATTTAACCCAGTCATTTTCTTTATAGATTGGATGTTTCCTAACTATTCTGTCTTCTAAAAATTTCCTACTTTTTTCTTTTTCAACTTCAATTCATTCATTGATTCTTTTTAAACTAAGTTCATGCCTACACTTCCATTTTCTGATTAAATCATAGTACGGTAGATTTGGGGAAGGATTAATTGTGGAAGGGATATTTGGTTCTCTTCCAAAGCTAGCTTCGAACGGTGATGTTCCGAGAGTACTGTTCTTCATAGTATTAATAGCAAAATTAATGTATTTTAGGTTATCGTCCCATTCTTTATTGTTTTCGGCAATAGAGGTTTTAATCAGATTCTTAAGTGTAGAATGCATACGTTCAATATTGCCGTTAGATTGGGGGTGAAATGCGGTTGTTTTTATGTGTTAAATGTTCAATGTTTCTTCAAATTGTTGCATGAGTTCTGATAGGAAGTTTTGACCTTGATCCGTTAAAATAGTCTTAGGGGCTCCAAATATATATATAGTGGTCAATTAGGTTATTGATAATGGATTCTGCAGTTTCGTTTGTTAAAGGTATGAATACTGTGTATCTTGTTAGCCGATCTTGAAGGCATAGTATATACTTATTTCCTTGAGTAGTTTCTGGCAATGGTCCGAAGATATCGAGCGCGATTTTCTCGTTAGGTTTTGTAGGGATGTCAGGTATTATGCTACTAGCTTGGTTAGTGATTCTCGTTGTTTTTTGCAACTGGCAGATAGGACAGGATTTAACGTATTTTATAACATCGTTGTCCAGTCCTATCCAATATCCTAATTTCTTAGCTTGATCTATTGAGTTTTTCTCCCCTAAATGTGTTAAATGTGCTTCGATTATTACCCTTCTTTTTTCTTCTTTGGTGAGTTCTCTGGTGTTAGAGAAACATAAGTGAAAGTGAGATACGCGATAAATAAAGGGTCTCCGAAGGCTAGTCTTACTAAAATCAGTTTTCTAGATTTAATTTCATCGATTATCCAACCTAACTTTCTTAACCATTCTTCCTCATTAAAAGGTGGCATTTGTTCTTTCTTCGTAAAGGTCCAGAGTTTTCCTGAAGCATTAGGTTTAATTTCAACTGTTCCTGACGTTGGATTTAGTCTCCATTCTCTGCAATCTTGGTATAGTTTATCTTCTGAAGATTCTTCTAGTGTTGGCTCAGAAGTTCCTGCTGTTGGTTGTGAGATTTCTACCAAGGGTTCTAGCATTCGCCTCTAAGGGGTTTTAATTCTATTCTCTTTTTCTAATGTAACTTCATTTATCTTAATTGGTTTGTTGGTTACTACTGGTTCTGGTGTGCTCAAATCCCAATTGATGGGTGTGTCAAATAATTCTATATCAGGAAGTTCATTTTCGATAGCTTCTTCGAGGTTGATATTTCTTACCGTTTCGGCTATGAGGTTTTCTTGTTCAATAGGGAACAATCTGGATAAGGAGTCGGCTGCTTTGTTCTCTTTTCCTTTTACATATTGGATCTCATACTTGTATTCTTCTAGTTTGATTCTCCACCTCGAGAGTTTTGAACTAGTGTCTTCACAATTATGTAACCATACTAGTGCTTTATGATTTGTTTTAATTTTAAACTTGTTTCCTAGAAGGTATTGTCTCAAGCGTTTAACTGCCCATATTATAGCTAAAAGTTCTTTTTCGGATGTGCTATACTTTTGTTCTGCAGGGTTTAATGTTCGAGATATATCCAAACATGGGTGTTCATTCTGGGAAAGGACTGCTTCTAAACCTAGGTCTGAGGCATCCGTTGTGAGTCTAAATTGCTCTTTAAAGTTTGGGAATTTTAAAACAGGTGCCGTGCAGAGGGTATTTTTGAGTTTATTAAATGAATCCTCGCATTTTGTTGTCCAATTGAAAGGAATATATTTTCTGGTTAGAAGTGTGAGGAACTTAGCTATTGATGAAAAGTTTCTTATAATTTTTCTGTAATACCCTGCAAGTCCTAAGACAGATTGGACGTCTTTTACTGTGATTGGATTTTTAAAATCTTGAACTGCTCTGATTTTAGCAGGGTTTGGTTTAACTCCTTTTTCAGTTATCAAATGACCTAGATATTCTAATGCAGGTTTTATATATTCGCATTTAGTTGGTTCTAATCTTAAGCTAAGTTCTTTGATTCGTTGTAGAACTTTTACTAGATTTTTATTGTGATCCTCTAGGGTAGATCCGAATATTACAATGTCGTCGATATAGGCGAAACATTCTTTGCCTATTAATCCTCTAAATGCATTGTCTATCATTCTCTGAAATGTCGCTGGTGCGTTCTTTAGTCCAAAGGGCATAAGATTACATTTGAAGTGTCTTGAGATGTAGAAAATGCTGTATACTTTTTACACTCTTCTTTCATTGGGATCTGGTGAAAACCAGCGCTCATATCGAGAGCGAAAAAGAATTTTGTTTGTCCTAGTTGTTCTAGAATGTCGTCTATTATTGGTAACGGGTAGGCATCTTGCTCAGTATCTTTGTTCACTTGTCGATAGTCTTCTTTTTCGGGGACGACCCATAGGGGTGAATTTGATGTATACTGTCTCTAACTTTGGAAACCTTGTTCCCAATGTGATCTAGTTTCAGTAATTTTTGTAAGTCTTGGATCCTATCAATGTAGTCTATGTTGTTATCATTCCCCCCCCCCCCCCCCCGTTGGAGGGAGTATCACCCCGAGACTCTACTGTTTGAATTATGTCGTACTGTAATTCGTCTGGATTTTTTTGCAGAATTTTTGAATAATTTATTATAGGTGTTATAATTTCACCATGTTTTATTCTATATATACCGTCAGGGATTAAGTTGTTGTTTTATATCCAGATCTCATTGTCTTTGTTTTTAACTTGAATTCTAAACACTTGTTGTGTGTGAAGGGCTATATTATTGCCACTATCGTGTAATGGTAGTTTCTTGTTGTCTAAAATCAAACATTTTGGTGTTATTGCGTATCTTTCCAATTTTTTTAAAAAAGGTAAACCTACTATACCGGATTCTGTTCATGGGAAATCATCATCTATTATATGGAAGAGATGTTTTTTGGAGAAATATGGTATATATATTGCTTCCTTTGATACATGCTTATCTTTTCCCACAGCGAATATTTTTGTAAATTTGAAAGAATTTGTATTTTCGGGTATTTGTTATTTTTTAATCAGGTTTATTGAAGCTCCTGAGTCTACTAACAGGTGATATTCATCTCCTCGTTAATTTCTCCCTCAAATAGAATGTAGTCTTCCACTGACTGCAGAAATTCGGCTTGGTCTTCGTAATCTATTAGGTATTTTCACTTCAACTGTTAGCTGACTTCACTTCGTTGCTTGCTGAGGGGAAAACAAGGGACCAAATGCATGGGATTCGGTCCACTTTTGCCCTATTTTGATAATATCTTCGTAAAAACTAATTTTTTCTGTATAAGTGTATGGGAAAAATAGTTTTTATTTTTTAAGATTTATTCAGTGATATAATAAAATGATAACAATCATAATTCATTATGAAGATATTACAAAAATAAAGCTTTGTCCATGCATTTGGTCCCTTGTTTTCCTCTCAGCAACCCACAGCAATCAACGAAGTGAAGTTAGCTGGTGGTTGAAGTGAAAATAACTAATTTGTTCCTGCACCTCTTCCATTGTCATTGTTTCGTTTTCCAATTCTTCTTCGGTTACTTGAATGTTTCTGACTTGGGGTGGTCGATTTGAACATTGGCCTATTGGAAAATTTGTATTCTTTGCAATGCATTGATTAGCAAAATGTCCTAAGTTACCACATTTATGACACTTCATTCTCATTCTGTCGTTTAGTGCCATGTTATGGTTGGGTATTCGTTGAGTGGGTGTAGTATTAGCCTGGTATCGAGGTTCCTGTGTTGGCCTAGGTTGGAATTCCATTATCGGTTTCGATGGTATCTGTCGAACAGGTTGTGATTCTTTCAACCACATTTCTGTTTCGTTCGCGTGACTTTCTGCTTCCGCTAGACTAGTTGGTTTAAAAAGTCTTACTTGGAATCCGATCTCTTTTTTTAAATTAAGTAAATATCTGTTAATATTTTCTTATTCTTCTATGTTTATGCTTACTCCTCTTTCAGTTTGATTAATATGTTTAGCTTGAACGGCGTAATTTAGTTCATTAGTTGATGGCCTGCAGTGTAGGCTGAAATTCTGAACTTTCTCTGTAATTCTTTGTTTGCAGGATTCTAATTTGCTTTTTAGTGCTAGAATTGAGCCGGTTTGTTTTATATTTTGTCTTAAAGAAGTATATAAATCTTCGTAAGAGTTTACAGGTGTGTAAGGGGTAGCTTTTTCCGCAATGCCTTGTATTTTCTTGGCGAGAATCAAGTCTAAAAGTAAGTTGGGTTGTGTGCACCTAGTTTTCGCCCTTTTAACGCTTTTAATAAAATCCTCTACACCGATGTCATCTTGACCATTTATGGTCCTTATTGTTTCTAAAGCTAATTTAGCATTAATTTTTTCATCTTCTTCGGTTTTTGTACTTTCTCTTTCTCTAAGTAAGTGCTCGTTTCTAAACAGACAACGTTCCGTTGCTTCCCTCTCTTCTTCTTCGTCGGTCAGGAACCGGGATATCCTAGTGTCTTCCCTTTCTCTAAGTAGCTGTGTATTTTTTGAAAGTTGCATGCTTATCTCTTTCCTTTGTATGTCGTATTCATTTGGGGATTGAGCTACAGTTACTGGGGCCTCCGATTTTGTTGTAGATGGGTGTGATGATATTGCTTCAGTCCCTTCACGCGTTAATGGACTACTATCGATTGACCTTCTGCCCTTATTTTCATCGAGGTCTTCCGTTGATTCGGGTTCTCCTTTGTCCGCTTCTATGTCCCCTTTGTAGCCTAATTCTTTTACTATTTTTTGGATTTCTAAGGTTCTATTATTACTTTCAATTTTTAAAGCTACCATATTGGCCGTTCAAACTTCAATATTCGCGAACATCCGAAATATCATTTCGTCAGTTATTTGCACAGGTGCGTTTCGATTAGGGTTGGGAGAGTCCATTCCAGACATGTTAACAGGTGAGTTTGTCTCGTACGTTCTGTACCCTAATTCTTAATTATCGCGATATTTTTGATATGCCAGTGTACTTATTTTTCTAGTTTGTCGGTGTAAAAATGGTGTAGCGTACAAATTAAGTGTGTATGATTTGGACTTTTGTCCGTTAATACAGTGAAATGCAGGGTATCGTTCTACTACAATAACCTGACTTTAAAGTACTTTTATTTATTTTTATTAAGGGAGAGTAGTGCTCTGGAACACCAGGAGTATGCTCTACCAGAATTTTAAAACTTTGCCTCGCCTAACGTTAAATGAGCTTTTGATTTCACGTTAGTCTCCTTCCTCAGTCAGTAAGGAGGACTTATTCTCTTTAAAATTCGATACGATTTGTTTTTGTTTTGTTTTGATGGCTTACTTTTTCTAATCGTGATGTTTTTCTTCTGTCACTGGATGGCTTAATCCTTCTTGGTTGGCGGCTGGAAATCCGCGGAGTTCTTGCTGCTGAACCGGATGTGGGCGTCGGCCGATGACTTGTCGTTGGTCTTCCTAGTGTCAATACGCAGTTGCATTTTCCGCCTGATTGCGGGCCTCGTTCTCAGTGTATGGTGAATAGCAGTTACTCAGTTCACCACTAATTTTAATTCTGTTTTCCTACTCTTCGTTGCTTAACGGGCTTTCCGTAGAGAAGCCCGGAGTTCTTATTGTGAATTCCGTAAAATTCTTTCTCCTGAATTCCGTAGAATTCAATTATTCCAAATTCGTCTCAGGAATTACCCTTTATGTGATTTCTCTGATGTATCCGTGGATATAATAAATCGAAAGAGCAATCCTGGCAGGATCGCCAGAAATGTTATGCCGAAATATCAGAATAGATGTTTTTAAAAAGGCGTCGAGTTACCAAATGGTACTCGACTATTCTTTATTCAAATAAGTACAGTTTGTCGTATAAGATTATGATTATAACCAACTCGTGCTGGGCCAAAGCGTTGTATATATAGCGTAAATTTGTAAGTGGGAGAGCTCCATAGAGGTCAACCGTTACAATTTAGAAAATTTTGAATTTTCAGAAAAAGAGATCTATGAGTTATGGTATATATTTAATGTTAAGTCGATGTCAACAAGATTAACAAATTATCTTAATGAATTTTTTAGAATGGATACAAATTCAAAAAGTTTCATCAGATATTAATAATCAAGTAGATTATATAAGAATCTTTTTAAAATAGTGTGCAATGATTTTTAGTATCTTTTTCGGAATCTGTGAATATTCTGTTCAAAATTTAATAACCTGAAAAATCTTTTAAACTTATTTCTACAATTTACGTTTTATTTAATAGGGAAATATAATTTGTATTAACATTATATCGAAAAAATACCTACTCCTTAGATTTCATTTCATCAATTTTGAAACAGAACTTTCTATATGACCTAATTGTTGAGCACGAAGCATGAGTGCCGCAGTAAGAATTTATTCGTGAAAGCAGCGCTTTGAAAATCCTTTTAAAAAAATTGAAAAACAGTTTCAGTTCCAATTTATGACTGTCTTTCGGAAAGCAAACTTAATTACCATCAAACAAAATATTATGATCATCTGATTGTTAATAGTGAAAAATTGATTGCATTTCGGTACCATCATCTCGACAATTTATCTCACGCTCCTCTTCTGATAAATAGTCATAATTTTGCAGGCTCTTTATCGACTTCATGACTTGTCTATAAAAATAGACATTATATGCGGTTGAACCAAAAGTGTACACTTCGCAGGAAACTTACGCGAGGGAACATCGTTCAACACTGTTCCTTGGAGTCAGGTCTCTAGCCGCGGATCACCTTACGCGGCAGACGGGAAAGTTGGAGATGAAGGTTTCACCTTTGGATACTTTTTTAGAGCTACCAATCTTTGTAGAATGTTATGAGGAACAGTGTTGACGGACTAGATGAAGTGATCCCAGAAGAACAGCCTTTCGCATCCGGTTTGCGATGGAATGAGACTGACGCTGGCAAGCTGGAATCTTGTTGAGTTGGCAAAGAAATGATGCTTTCATACCTCCAAGTCAGCCGCTTATGAGAACTACAAGATGAACTTTGTAGCCTGGGAACAGCCTGCTCAGCTCGAAAAGAAGTGCTTCATATTTCGCCCGTTTTTCTTCCTCCTTTGCCGCGATATGACCATCGGCTGGTGCCGAGAATTCAATCACGTAAATGATCTTGGTCTTTAGATCTTGGAGAACAATATCAGGCTTCGTAGCACTGATACGTTGAGTGGTGGAGAATGAGAAATTCCAGTAGATCTTACACTGATCATTCTCCACAACGGACTCGAGTTCCCCCTGGGCGTATGGCAAGAAGGGCAATACATCAACACCATAGAAGTGCCTAAGATGGTAATATAACACTTTTAGAGCCGCATTGTGTCTCTTGATGTACCCGTAACGTGCATACTTTGAGCATCCACTGAGAACATGCCCAAGTGTTTCCGGCTCTTGCTTACACGTACGGCAGTTAGTATCGCCTACAGGTATATTCATTATGCGCTCGCGGTAAACTAAGGTGTCTATAACGCCGTCTTGACAGGCAAAAAGAAATACCTCAGTCTCCGATCTCAATCCAGCAGACTTGAGAAACATGTTGGACAGACCCATCTAGAGCTCTTCTCTACGTATGATGCCGTACAATTTACCATGAAGGGGCTTGGCAACATGTTCACTTAGTAGAAGCGTATGTTCTGCTTCTTGTACACGACTTTTGAGCATCGAAGGTGTTAGTGATGCTAAGCCATGTGTAGTGTCGCTGGAATCAAATTGGAGGCCAAGCTCCTCTGCGGCCCTATCTGCGGCACGGTATAGAAACGCCGCAACGTTGTTGGCTTCATGTTGATGTACGAGTCGCATAAGAGAATCTGCACTATTTAGAACTGAGCAGGCTGTAGCCAGAACCGTTCTTTGATGAAGACACTCCGAGCTTAACAAGCCTCTACCCCCTTTATCTCGAGGTAGGTATATTCGAGGTACAGAATATCTAGGATGATGACTTCGATGGAATGTCATCATCTTGCGTGTGCTTCGGTCAAGTTGCTTCAACTCATCGACGTTATATTTACTGCGTTGAATGTGTAGAGCAGTATAGGAGCGGCCAGCATATTGCTCGCCTGGATCTTATTCTATCCAGATAATTCCAGATAATTCGCTTGCGGTATTCCAAGATATGTATATGTTTCTCCATTACCAAGGTGTTGAATGATATTTACGCCTATGAGTTGAACATCCCGATCGTCACTCGATGGCGTAGTTTCTAGTCGTCCTTGCTGTAGGTGGACGCAGGCGCACTTGTCCATTCCAAAGGTCATGCCAATCGTTTGAGTCGTCCATATATAAAAGGTGGTTGACCTTATATTCTCTTCTGTTTGGCGGGCCACATAGGTATCCAGAGCTTTTAAATCGGATGACAATAGATTGAGGCAAGAGGGAGATGCAGAAAAGTATCGGACTTAGAGAGTCTCCTTGGAAGACCCCTCTGTTATATGTGAAATACCTGGTAGTCACTTGTCATTTGTCAGATGTTATGAAAAATCTTGTCCGCTAAAAGAGCATAAGATCTTTTATGCATCTCACTATTCTTGAATGCACCTTCAGGCACTCACGGAGCTTAATAAGTAGCGCATGGTTCGTGTTGTCGAATGCCTTACGATAGTCAATCCAAGCCATGGACACATTGTGTCGATACCTGATCGAGTCTTGGGTAATACACCTGTCTATTAACAGGTTCTCCCTGCAACCTGCCAGCTCTGTCTAGCATCCACGTTGTTCAATTATTGCACTCCGTACCGGCTCGATAGATGTTAATATCCTCTCTTTGAGTATGCCAGTAAATTGCTTGTAGCTGGTGTTTTCACAAGCTATGGACCTGTAGTTCTGTGGACTTGACAAATCACCGGTCTTGGGGATCAATACTATGCGTCCTTCCACTAGCCACTGCGGAATGGCTTCTTCTCCGTTTCAGAAATTAGTAAATATACGAGCTAGATGTTGGTGCGTAAAAGTGAACTTCTTGCACCAAAAGTTGTTGATTTCATCTGGCCCTGGCGCTGAAAAGTTCTTAGTTCTAGCGATAACTTTCTTCACTTCTTCAGCAGTAATTAGTGGACACTCGTCCTCTGGAGCCTGCAACCTTTGCCTTTCGCAAAAGTTACGAAAGAGTGATATATCTGAAGCGTCTTCACTCAGCTGATAAGTCTCTCCATACACTTTCTCCTAGAAGACTTGAATATCTTCTGGACTAGGCGGATTTTTAACGGCAGGTGACGTTTTATTGAACAGACGGGTAGGATGAGTAGAAAAGGTGGAATTTTCCTGAATCCATTTTACTCGCCATTCAAGGCGCTGTTTCGCTGTTGAAAGAGATATTATTTTTTGCGTCTAGTGCTGCTTGATGGTCAAAAGTTTACACTTTTTCAGCGTGTGATTTGCTTTCCTTAAGTTTCGAGCAAGTTCCCCTAAATTTTGGGGTGAATTTTTTATTTGATGTGATGTAGCTAATCACGCACTGAATATTTGATGCATGCCGTCTCGCCATTTCAATTTTAAACTGAAGCTATGCAATACGCTCGCGAGTCTTACTCAGGCGTACTGAAGTATCGTTACTTCTATTTTCGCTGAGCAGAGAGGCCGCCTTCTCGTAAACTACAGTTCAGATTCCAGAGATTACCATCTTCGGGGAGCAAATCGGGGAGAGCATTATTATTAGCTTCAGATAATTTGTCCATCCTGAGAAAGACTTTTTGGTGGATAGGTCTTCTACTTCTCATGTTGGCATTATCGGCTATCTGCAAAGCTGGTCTTGCTGGAACGGGTGGTATGTTCGCTGTAGGATGTTGCTCTTCTTTTTGCCGAAAAAGAGCTTCATATCCGTTTTTGCGCAAAAAGGATACCTGATCTCCTCAATACTGAGGCGTTTTATGAGCATATTCCGGGTGCATATTGACCGAACGATCATGTAACCTCTGCATGAATCCTCTTCGCGCCAGTGAGCTTCTTTGCCAGCAGGTAAGGATGTCCCTCCTGAGTTGGTCCGACCACTTAAATCGATATTCTCGCGTCGTCACCTCGGTTCGGTCCTATTGTCACTCTCAACTGAACCATGGCCTCCAGCCGAGAGAGGCCTGTTGTGGGTGGCACTGCGCGATACTGGTGACGTAACCACATAATTTGTTGCATTGGGGAGTTAGCCCAATACAACGTGGCTTACTACAAGAGCCGGAGCTCTCGGGCGATGGGTTCGCCACGTCCCTACGCTATTATTTTTTTTTTCAAACGTGTTCTCGGGTTAAGAAGAACCCGGTTTTCCATCATAGCCACGGACTAAGTCAAGTGACTGATGAGATGATGCTGTCTTCTACCACTGTTATGCTTACACAGAGGCCGTGAATGTTGGCGGAACTGGAACGTTTACGTCATCCACTTCTGCTCCTTCTGTCCTAGAAGGTAAGCAAGAGCGGGAAATTTACGCGAGAGAACATCGTTCAACACTGTTCCTTGGAGTCAGGTCTCTAGCCGCGGATGACCTTAAGTGGTAGACGGGACAGTCGGAGATGAAGGTTTCACCTCTGGATACTTTTTTAGAGCTACCAATCTTTGAAGAATGTTATGAGGAACAGTGTTGACGGACCAGATGAAGTGATCCCAGAAGAACTGCATTTTGCACCCGGTTTACGATGGAATGAGCCTGACGCTGGCAAGCCGGAATCTTGTTGAGTTGTTTAAGAAATGATGCTCTCATACCTACAAGACAGCCGATTATGAGAACTACAAGATGGACTTCGTAGCCTGGGAACAGCCTGCTCAGCTCGAGAAGAAGTGCTTCATATTTCGCCCGTTTTTCTTCCTCGTTTGCCGTGATATTACCTTTGGCTGGTGCCGAGAATTCAATCACGTAAATGATCTTGGTCTTTAGATCTTGGAGGACAATATCAGGCTTCATAGCACTGATACGTTGAGTGGTGGAAAATGAGAAATTCCAGTAGATCTTACACTGATCATTCTCCACAACGGACTCGAGTTCCGTCTGGGCGTATGGCAAGACGGGCAATATATCAACATCATAGAAGTGCGTAAGAAGGTAATATAACACTTTTAGAGCCGCATTGTGTCTCTCGATGTACCCGTGACGTGCATACTTTGAGCATCCACTGAGAACATGCCTGAGAACATGGATGTGGCGAACCCATCGCCCGAGAGCTCCGGCTTTTGCAGTCAGTCACGTTGTATTGGGCTAACTCCCCAATGCAACGAATTATGCGGTCACGTCACCAGTATCGCGCAGTGCCACCCACAATGGACCTCTCTCGGATGGGGGCCATGGTTCAGTTTGGAGTGGCAATAGGACCGAACTGAGGCTTGAGTAATCCCGTTGCGTCCTCGTGTGAGCCTGAGCGTGGCCCCAAAGTCCTCTCCATAAGGAGAGGACCGCAGCCACGCTGTTGTCTGATATCTCCGACTCACTGATGCAGTAACTGCCAGTTAGTGTTAGACGCTTCCCCGCAATCGCAGGGCTGTGACAAACGATGTGAGTAGCTGTCTCATCATACATTCCGCACAAAAGACAGAAAGGACTTTCCGGAAGCCCTATCTTATGTATGTGATATCCGAGGTGCCCATGTCCTATAAACATTTCTGTTAGGACTTTGATCTCTTTTCTCCCGAGCTTGAGTATTTTCGTTGCTCGGTTAAATTTAAGCTTTGAGCCCAAGAGTGACTGACCTACTGGAAATTCCTACAACTGGCTCGGGTTCAGTAAAATTTCTTCCTGCTGCTAGTTTGGCTAGCCTATCCGATATCTCATTGCCCTTGATACCGCTGTGTCCAGGGATCCATAGCAGAGTAACTTGGTTTTCCGTCGCTAGCATATTTAGTGCCTCAAAGCACTCCCATACTAAGAGCGACGTGGTCGCTGTTTCATTCAAGGCCAATATAGCAGCCCTGCTATCTGAGCAGATACGGATGTTTCTTTTGTTGTCATACTCCTTTGCCTTGTAGGCGAACTGGAGTATGGCCATAATCTCAGAATGTAGAACTGTGGCGTAGGCCCCAAACTCGATTGAGAAGCCCATTCCATTCCGTATACGATATACACCGGTTCCTGCATTCTCCTCGTTCCTGGAGCCATCTGTAAACCAGTTGTCTCCATCACTGGGCAGGTGTGCGTCGCAGTCAACCCATTCCTCCTTCGTGGATAGGCTAACTCGATACTTCTTGTCGAAGAGGTAGCGAGTGGCCATTTTGTCCCTAGGCCTGTTCAGGGTCGGCCTCCTCGCGATGTGGACTGGGATCTTCACTGTTGTCGAGATCCTTCTGTCATTTACCAAATTTAGTCTCCAGGCCACCTTGGCGGCCACGGCGTTGATAATGAGATGGAGGGGCTCCAACCCTATTAGTGCCCCCAGTGCCATCGGGGGTGACGACTTCGAGGCACCAGTGATGTCTCTCAAAATCAGTCCCCTGATCCTTTCCAGTCGAGACTTCACAGTGGACAGCTCGACCCTGCTCCACCAGACCACCGCCGCATAGGTTAGCCATAGAGTCGCTACTTGCTTCTTGCACTTGTTTTCCAGGTGCTCATTCCATAACAGCTTCTTATCCAGAATTACTCCTAGATATTTAGCTCGTTCTTTGATTTCTAGTTGTTCTCCTCCAAGTTTTAGTGTACTCGTGGTTCCCCACTTATACCTTCTGGTGAAAACAACCGCGTCTGTCTTACGCGGATTGACCGATAGTCCAGTTTTCTTACACCATGAATCCACTATCACCGCATAGCCTATGACGTGGTGACCCTGACTCGAGAGTAGATAAAGCAGTTCATCCTCTACTAGGCACCACAGCAAGGGCGATAAAACTCCTCCCTGTGGACATCCCGAGTCAATGGTTCCACATAAAGTGGTATCACCCTTAGCCGTAGTTAGATTCCTGTTGGCCAACATATGGCACGTCCATTCCACGACTACAGTAGGCACACCATGTGTGATCATGGCCGCCCTGATCACCTCTCCAGAGGTGTTGTTAAAGGCTCCTTTGATGTCCATAAAGGTTCCAATAGTGAGGCTTTTCTCCTTCAGTTGTCCTTCAATTAGGTTTACTCAGCCGCTTAGGGCCGTCTCCGTCGAGTGACAAGCCCTATAGGCGTGTTGCTCTTTGTGAAGTGGCCTCCTTGACAAAAACGTGTCGCGGATATATCTATCCACAAGTCTTTCCACTGTTTTTAGTAGGAAAGATATTAGGCTGATGGGACGGAAATCCTTGGGTAAGGTATAACTGATCCTACCTGCTTTCAGAATAAAGACTACACTAATACCCCTCCATGCCGTCGGGACATATCCCAGCGTCAGACTAGCCCTAGCAAGTCGCACTAGCGGCCCTATGATGGTCTCTCCAGCCCTCTGTAAGAGGACTGAATATATGTCATCTGGGCCAGGAGACTTGTAAGGGCTAAAGGACTTCAGGGCCCACCTGACCCTGGCAGGGGTAACAATCTCGTTGGCAAGCCGCCGTTTCGGGCCCAGTCGGGCCGCAGGCGGCTTTGTTTCCCTCTGAGGTGCCGTCTCCACTTCTACAAACCTTGAAAAGCCCGGGAAATGTGTCTTGATCAGGTGAGCCAAGGTGCCCCCGTCCGAGCTCCCTTCTAGATGTCTGTGCAAAAGTTGGTCCAGCTTTCTTGCTTTGCCTTACGTATTGCACCCCTGTATTCATCCCTCATCGTTGTGAATTCGGTCCATAGTTCCTTCATTTTGCCATTCCTGGCACGCCTTTTGGACTCTTGCTGGTCGACAATTACTTTCATAAGTAGCTTTGATGGTTTCCGTGAAAGTGTTGGCTGCCATGTCCAAGGTATCCACGTCTTGAATTGACCTGGGAACCTCTGAAAGTGCACGTCTTAGCTTCGTGAAAAACTGATCCCAGTCCGTTCTTCTAGCATTTCTGACCCATTTAGGGCTAGGGGGTACAATGGATTCCAACACGAACTCTGTGAGTCATCTGAGATAGTTGGTTCATCTGAGACTCTCCACCTCTTGATGTTATCTCTAAAACTGCTGGTACAGAGAGTGATGTCAATGACTTCCTCCCTGACCGAGTTACGGAACGTCGGGGTGTTCCCCGTGTTGATAATATCTAAATCAGTACTGCCCCACAAAGTATGGTGGGAATTAGCATCGCATCCCAACAGTAGAGGAATACCCCTTACCTTGCAATATTCCACCAGTGTACATACTTCCACTGGTGGGTTAGTTTCGCTGTCGTACGGAATGTAAGCCAATCCCAGAACTAGCCTTCCTATTCCTTTGAGATCCATGGCTATCCATGGCTGTCCAAAGTGATTGAAGAGCTTGCTTTTGAGCGCCGCAAGAGCCCTTGTCTGGGACTCAGGAATCTGCACAGCTAGGAGATGCTTGGTGCATCCTGCTGATTATCTGCTGATATAATCGTGCCTGACGATTCGCCAGGACTTCGGTACCATCATCTCGACAATTTATCTCACGCTCCTCTTCTGATAAATAGTCACAATTTTGCAGGCGCTTCATCGACTTCTTGACTTGTCTATAAAAATAGACATTATATGCAGTTGAACCAAAAGTGTACACTTCGGAGGCATTACCTTGTTATTACACGTAATCAGTAGTTCATTATCATGTGAAAAAATGTCATCAATCAAGCGTCTTCAAAATATTGCCTGTTTGTTAGAGCATTAACGCAATATCAATCCTCGAGTGGATTGTATAAAAATCCAATCCATTGTTCACCATCAATTGACCAAAATCCTTTTCCAAATGATGTGGTATGCGTGCTTGGCTGATAAACTATCAGATGATCGTAAGTTTTTTTAAATGTTAATCAAGCTTTTTTTCGATAGATGATTTGAAAAAACCGTGCTCTTGTAAAAACTCTTCGTTCATAAAATATGCGAGATCTTGTGAAAGCTGTTGTTTTTCCATGTTTCTGCGATAATTACTACTCTGGCTTGTGCGACTAATTGTATTTGTATTTGTAAATTTTCAAGGAAATTATCAAATAAATCAAACAGAATACAACTGTTACGTACCCGACCAAACCCAAACCAATTTTGATTGAATACCAACAATTACGGCATTATTACTTAACTGATTATAAACAATATTTCGAACCGCACTTGATAAAAACTAAAAGGCTCCCGACCCTTTTCGGAAAATACATACACAATCGTCACTTTCACTTTCATCGTCCTGATTCCGAAATAATATAGCAAAGAACCTTTCAATATATTTCGATAAATCTTATTCTTGATTCTAAATTAAATCTTAAACAAACACAAGGTCGCGTTTTATTCACAAGACTCGAAATTCAAATTTTTTGTTGAAAAAGGTGATATTAATGCTGTAATTGAAATATGAGAATGTTTAAAAACATTTTAAAATGAATGGGTTTCACAAAAAATAGAATGCTCGAAAGAAAGTGGGAAGGCCCGGGGCCTTCCCACTTTCAAACGAAAGATATTATATCGTCTGCTAATTGCAGCCAGGCCCCAAATGTTTCCAACATAAACACTAGTACACAATAAAGTGTTCCAGACCACTGGAGGTTCATGTCTTGGCCGCGTGGAGCGCTATATCACTGGTTGAATCTATCATTTGGCGTGACTGGCATATTCAGGAACACTGTTTTAGTTGGGTCACTTCCTGGTTCACCAGGTAAAAATCGGAGTCACTGATTCGTCAGTGATAATTCAAAATACTGATTAAACCAGTGACAATTTCACTGGTTCAGTTTAAGAGAGCACTTAATTGGTTTTTATACCTAATTCCTCAATATAGATAGCTTATGATTTTTTTGCATTTTTATAGGTTAAACACGGTCCTCGAGGTGCAACAACCACTATCCTACATCAGCCGGCTATTTCTAGAGGAGCATCAATCACACGACGACATAGGGGACCAATTAATAGACAACAACTACTTGCCTTTCTTGCGATTATTCTACTTGCAATCACTGCACTAACTCTTTTCCTTGTCTTTGTAACACGCGAATGCAATCAGGAAGCACGTAAGTTTTTTCCCATGATTCTTTATTCCTTCTTATTTTATACTATAAAAAAATTATTCACCATGAATTGAACAAAATTTGGTGCCCCGTACTTAGGACTTCTAATTGAAGTTACTTTTTTATTTCCGGGCCACAAAATTTCTCTCGGCGGCCCTGCTTAAATTTATTAATGAATCTTCAAGGAGCAATTAAAACTTATGTTTGTATGCATGGGTTGTTTTTATTTATTTACTTAAGCAAGAAGTAGCACGTGATTTATATCTACGAAAGAATTAAATTTACGTCAAAAAAATAACTAAAATGTTATCAAGTTCTAATGGAGTCACTTTATACATTTTTGTTTAGTTTTTGTCTGCATCCTTCAATCATTTTTTCTAATTTTTTAAATAACTTTTTCCGTTCTATCAAGAACAGAGCCTGTTGAACAATGAATTCTTATTGGTACACTGTCTGGCCGTAAAGAGCTTCTTCTACTTAAATTGTAAATCTCATTCGGTGGCTGCTTGTACTGTACATTACGAATTTCTGTTTTTATTTACATTCCCGCTAATCCAAGTAAAGCTATTCAGAACTAAGCTTAATTTACAACTATCCATTAACCAAATCAAGAATTTTTAAGTAATGCAAAAAATGAATTAAAAAATATTAAGGAAGCATACTGTGAACAATAATAGTTTTTTAATACAATAAAGATGTTTTTATAAGAAGTCAGAATAGAACTTAAATTACCCAAACCTTTTACTAAGCGGTACCAATACAAGTTTACATAATATATAAAGATGATTGAGACATTCTAGTACAAATCCTGATAAAAGGAATTGCTCCGTTTGGTCGTTTTTCAAATTACTATTTTGAATGAAAATTTTTTACCAAATTCAAGAATGTCAATTCAACACCAAAATATATTAAAATTACTTCTATAATTTCTTTTAATGAGTAAATATTCAAGTTTGAATCAATGCTCGAGTCTAACATTTAGCTTATTGAAGAGTGCGCCAAAAATCTAATTCTAATGATATGACATCGTATATTTTAACGATTATTGTTTTCTACAAGAATAATATGTTTTTTAATGAAAACGAACGAAATCTTTTTGCAAACATCTTTTCAGGAATAAAATTAGCTTCTGACTATTCGAAATGAATAAAAATTGCAGTTTTTCCGTATAGCGGAAGCAAACACACAAAATCCAAATAAATATTGTTGCATAAGCAATTTTAATCCAAACTTTTTTTTTAATATGTAGCTATAGATGTCTCTTTTAAAACTTGTAAAAATTAATAATGTCTATTTTCATCGATTTTATAAGTCATTGTAAAAATGGGTTTAATTTTAAGATTGATTGTGTGCGGGGAGTGCAGACTTAAACTTACCAGCATGATTGTCATGTCACCATTATATAAGACGTTTTGTCACAGGGGCATCAAATTTAGACCTCTCTTCAAGGCACCTCGTGCATTCGATTAACTTCTGCTCACTTCATTCCAAGAGGCAAACTTTGAAGTTTAGCTCATGCCATCCAACAATATCGAAATGAAGCTTGATAAAAGTTGCCACGTATTTTAAAACACTTCCTAAACAAATTCAAGAAAATAATTTTGAAACTAAATATCATGCACTTTATAGGATTAGTCGAGATGTGAAAACCTATGTATGGGAGCCCACCCTACAGTAGATCTGCTGTGCAAAACAAGAAAGCGGTAACTAAATGGGATTTGGTACCCCGATTCGCATTTGTTTCCAATATATTTAAATGAAAAGTAAATGCGAATCAGGTGACAAAGCCCACATGTAGTTGCCGCTTTCTTATTTTTCAAAGCAGGTATAATGAATCATGAAAAAATTGATCCAATTTTTGTGTCGATTCATAATTGCCCTAATGGCTTGCATTTTTTCTCTAAAATTGCACTCTTGGAAATTGTCCCTTTTGAAGTCGAAATCACCTTTAATTTTTGGTAGACTTGAAAGAAATATTCAGGGATTCCCCAATCCGGGTTTTTGAAAAATCCCGTTATTCATATACTTCACATTTACGCTTAAGAATTCAGTGAACTACAAGTTGAAATAATTTTCTCAAAACTCCTTCAAGTCTTAACGACAATTTTTCAGATCTTTCTAAAACGAAAACAAAGAATTTTGTTTTTGAAATATTTATCTATGTAGTGAGATTTAGCGGGAAATTTAGATTTAGCCTGTTTTAATTCTTCATGAGAAATTTGTTTGGGTAATTATACTAGGCTCTACTCCAGTTTGTCAATATCTTTTTTTTCGTAATGTAGGTCGTATGTAACGTTCAACCATTGAGTTATGTGAATTTGGTGTGATTTCTGTAATTCTAATATATCGTAGTTGTTGTAAATTTTACATCCTGAACTTGTTATTTTTTGGGGTTCAGGTACTAAAATTATTTTTACAGAATTTTCGCAAGTGATGTCTGATTCTAGAAGTGTTGCCGAGATAGTTATTTTGTCGGTGGGTACATATGAGTCTATGCATTTGATTATCAAGTGATGAATTGGGATTATGGAGAGATATACTTTGTTAATTTTTTCGGGGATAGGGATAATTCGCGCAGTCTTCTGAGTAGGATTTGAATTTTTGCTTCTAATATTTCCTCCTGGATGATAAAGTTGTGTTTAATTGGTGTACCCAAGATTTCAGTATTTGGTAGTTCATCGTCGGTAATTAAGGCTATTTCATCCAGGATATCTTGTAGAATATCGATAGTGTGGATTGGGAATAGTTTGGATAAGCAGTCTGCTACTTTGTTATCTTTTCCTTTGACATTTTCAATTTCGTACTTGTATTCCTCTAGCCGTAATCGCTATCGTAAGAGTCGTTACAGATTATTTTACATTTTGTAACTAAATGTAACTTTCTTATGATTTATTAAGGGTTCTGATAATAAATAAGCAAGGGTGTCCGGCCTGGAATAGCACTGCGCCTAACCCTTCATTCGATGCATCGGTGGTTAGAGTGAGTCTTTCTTTAAAATCGGAGAACCTTAATACTGGAGCTGTTGTTAGTGCGTTTTTTAGTGTTTCAAATGCTTCTGCACACTTTGTATTTGAATCGAAAATTGTATATCCTTTTGAGTTGTTCTGGTGAGTCGTCTAGCTATAGAGGTAAAGTTTTTTATAAACTTCCTATAATAGCCAGCTAATCCTAGGAATGACTGTACATCTTTAGGTGTTGTCAGCTGATTGAATTCCTTGATTTCTTTGACCTTAATAAGGTTTGGCTTTACTCCTTCTGTGGTGATGAGGTGGCCTAGGTATTATAGTTCAGAGCGTAGGTACTCTCATTTGGATGATTCTAATTTCAATTTAATTTTTCTTATTTTCTTCACGACTGTCACTAAATATTTGTTATTTTCTTCTAATGTTTTTTCCAAATATTATAATATTGTCATTGTAGACGAAGCATTCTTATCCAATTAGTCCTCGGAACGCGTTGTGTCCATTATACGTTGTATTGTAGCGGATGTGTTTTTTAGACCAAATGGCATGCTGTTATATTGGAAATGTCCTTGTATAGTAGAAAATGCTGTGTATTTCTTGCAAACTTCCTTCATGGGAATTTGGTGGAATCCTGCACTAAGGTCGAAGGCTAAAAAACTTTGCCTTTCCTAAGTGGTAAAGGATATCGCCTATTACCAGGAGAGAGTACGCGTCCTGGCCGGTGTCTTTATCAATTTGACGACAATCTACTAACATTCTGAGCCTTCCTCCGTCTTTAGGGACTGTCCATAGTGGGAAGTTAAAAGGTGATTAGGACTCTCTTATTATATCTTTTTTCAGTAATTCACTCG